>VWYK01033399.1:6612-20650 GCA_013399775.1 Semnornis frantzii | reverse complement strand
AACTAATTTTTTTTTTTTTTTCTCCCTCCCCCCCTATCCCCCATTTTCCTTCTGTCAGCAATCCTTTGTGTGCATAGAGATAGAAAATGATGCAATACAACTTTTTATAGTTTTGGTGTGGACATGGCTTTTTGTTTCATCAGTTATTTGCAGAAACTGTAATTTAATGTATAGACTGTTTCTAATGTTTGGAGTCCTGTAAATACTGTATTTCTTTGGCTTGTACAATTGCTTCAACGCCCTTCATTTGATATAGTATTGTATATAAGTCTCTTTTGAAGAAAAAAAAAAAAAACAAAAAGAAAAAAAGAAGCGTGATCTTTGTGAAAGTAGTACAGTATATGATCCTTAATTTTTTTTAATATACTGTCACATTGCAGCACTGGTTGGGCATTTTAATTCATGTTAATAAATCACAGTTATGTCAGTTTTAACTACTTGTCCTGAAAGGGTGGTATGTCTTCAGGGAAGTGCCCAGAAGGGCTGTTCCCTGAAGGAGGGAGGCCTGTTTATTTCTTTTCCTGATTTTAGAGGTGAGGTAGTAACTGCACTATGCAGAGCAGGCTCTGGTGAATGGGTGTCCTGCATTGTGCTACACAGAGGTCTGTACACACCAGCACTGCTGCACTAATGCTGCTCTGACCTCAGTTGCAGACCACAGAACCATCTGTACCCTGCAGTATGTTCCTGTTCTCCTGCAGTGGATTTGCAGGTCTTTCTGCTGGTGCAGACTCTGTGGGGACTGACTGTCAGCCTGTCCAGACTGGAAAGTTTAAAACCAAGCTCAATTATTTGCAATGCAGTCTCTCATCACTGCAGAGACCCTCTAGCTGAAGGAAAGCTGAGTGGTGGGGTATGGAATATTTAATAAAAAGGTGTGTGTGTGTTTTGTATACACACACAGAGCACAGTATGTATATGTGTGTATGCATATATACATACACACACACAGAGTGTTATTTTGTTAAAAGGAAGTAGCTTACTCCTGCTGCTCAACAGTAGCAGCTAACATGGTGATGTTGCACTTAATCAGGTGCAGAGTTCTTCCATAACAGGTGTGTGACAGTGTCCTTATTTTTTTTCAGCAGTGACTGCTCTAAATTCTGCTCACCTAACAGGACTGTGCTTGATGAATCCAGCCCTGAAAACCAGAGAAGAAAACCTGAAAGGGGAGGTGATGTGAATTGGCTGTTTCTGCTCACTGAAAAAGTGGTAATTCTTTTTAACACGTAGAAAGAATTTGGGCTATTTTAAATTCTAATTTGTTTCTAATTATTGAGGGGCAAGGGGGGAACTAAAAATAGTACACTAGGAATACTGTACTGAAAAACTGCTGGCTGTACAAAGCATGTGCTGTATAGAATACCTGAGGTGGTGTATTAGCATGAAGTAGAATAGGATGTATTTAGAGGACTTAGAAATTGTATGATTAGGCCATCAATAACAACAGAAAACCCAATCCCACTCAACTACTTGGACACTGATTTTGGGAAAAGCCTGGATCATCCCCTGTAGCCCACTGTCCTGAGACCCTCTTCCATTCCTCCATGCAGTAGGTCATTAAATCCTCTCCAATATCAAAATACTCTACATGGTAAGCTCTTAGAGCAGCATGAAGAGCTGATGTGCTGGATGGCAGACCAAGACCAGTACTACACATGGTCCCTTGAGTTCTGTGGTACTGCCGTGGGCCAAGCAGAGGTATTGTATGGTTCCTTGCCTCACCTGGATTGCCTTTCATCTGGCATGGCATTCAAGTGCTAGTATCCATGGCTTGAGGCTTCTGATAAATTGCAGCAACTAGAGACAGTCAGAAGCTAGGCCAGGTGAGAAGCTGAACATAATTTTTACCTCTAGGTCTGGAGTCCTTTGTGCCACTGTCCCGTTCGCCAGTGTTGTCCACGTAGCAGAGCAGTTCCAGCATGAAGCACTCCGCACGGAGGGTGAGGACCTGCGGTCCGGAAACCCAGCTGCTGGAAGGGCCTCAGCACGTAGGCACAAGTTTCTCCGCACTGGTGCGTGTCCCCCCCACTCTGGTGGCTTTGCAGCTTCTCTGTAGAGGAGTGGCTGCACCAGCCTATTGGGGATGGGGTCATCATTGGCTTTCTTACAGTAGTTAAACACTGGGTAGGAAATACTCTTGTTTAGTTTTACCATGTTTAACCTAGCAACCACTGCCATGCAGCCCCTTGTGCCACACTACCCTTCAGGATGGTCTGATGTTTGCTGGGTGACAAATTACCACAGAAATCTGCTTTTCACTTTGTCTAGATCAAGCCACCTCCCACCCACCACCGCCACGCCACAGACCTCTAGCCAACAAACAGTTGGGAGTCAGGGCTAGCAATGATTCCAATGACCAGCACACTGAAAAAACAAAACACTTTAATTAGACAACTGCAAGCACCTCAAACAACTGGTTATTGTTACAGCATGGGGCTATCTTCTCACAATCTAGTTATTGCAAAGGCATGTGAATAAATTTCATATGGACACGGTCAAGAAAAAAAGTGGCACCGTAGTTACATGAAGATCAGAAGTAAGCTTACATTCATCCCACTGACTTCTATGAGAGGCCCAAATGCACCTCTGTACTGTACATTCTACAATCCGTATTGCCTATGTAGCTTGCTTGCTTTTTTTTCCTAGGAAACACCTAATTGTTGCGTGCAACTTACAACAGGTAATTATCTGCCTAGTAATGGGAAAGAATAAAGCTAGTGCAATTCGTTTTAGAAACATGTAAAGCTATAAATGGAATGAGCATGATCTTCCTTCTGGCATTACTGTGCCCACTGCACTGTCCACGTTTGCAGCTCTGTCCTTCCTTAATGCTTGTGTAAAAGAGATCAGCAATTCTTACACATACGGTGGTTCTCATGCTCAACTTTGAATTTATTTATCTTTTTTCTCTTAAGGTATAATACAACTTGCAGTGCTTATAAAAAGGCAACGCCATATGGTACCATGTCTTCACTATCACATTGTAAGGGAAATTACTAATTTTTCTTTTCCTTAAAAGCACTTAAAATAGGCAAAAAGTTCTAAAAGGGAATGCTAAATGATAATGCATACTTTATTCAAAAGAAGTCTAGCCTTCCTTTAAAGTGCCATTTGGGGAATGAAATCCTGTAAACCAGAGCCACTTTGTTTAAAACCCAATGAGCAGGAACTGCTGCAGAATAGAAAGTTCACACAATTCCTTAAAGCAGTTTTAAGTCCACTACATGCAACTGGTTTGCTATAAAGCTCTCTAAAACTTAAGTCGCATTAGTCTGAAATTGAGTCCCCAGTCCCATATTGAAATGGCAATAAACATTTACAGGTGCATTTACATACACTATAGTACAGGAGTGACATCCCTTTGCCAGAAGAGAAAATTGTACAGTTCCTCACCATAACTCAGTTCTGACTCCATAAATTTCTTACATTTGTAAATTATATAATATGTATCCGCTAAAATATTTTATTTTTTTTTTCATAAATAGTTACAAAACTTGCCAAAACACATGGGGGTAGGTTTCCTTTGTTCAAAAATCTGACATCTGAATGCCACACAACACAAGAAACAATGCTTAAAGACACAGTTAAGTGTTTTCTGAAGAAAGTGGGTGAGTAAACTACTAGCTGAAGACAAAAAAGACTACCCTTCCCCAAGAACACAGTGCACAAAAAGCAAAATGTCAAACAGTACCTCAAGCAAAATAAAGGTCTGAGGATTGAAGCCAGCTCACGTGTGATCCTGCTAAAGAATTTGTGACAGTCACCCTTTAGGTCCGACGCACTGGAAAGTGGTTGCTGGCTTTTTTGTACATCTGGGAGACTCTGCTAAGAATTCAGCCACGGATGCCTGAGGCATTCTCCAGCTGAAGCACGTTTCTCTGGGACCATTTCTAGCATGGGTATCAGGAAATCTGTAAACTGTGCAGCATCTTCGTGAGGCCAACCATACTTCTCCACGAGCACATCAAAAAGACTCCAAGGTTTCAGCTTGGTAATGTGTCGGAGCTCTCCTGCAAACAGAAATGTTACTAGCATTAGAAAAATACCTCCTGATCCCTGTCTGCAGCTAACCCCTGTTTTGTTTTTCTCCCACTTCGCATTCACAGCACCTTGACAAGGCTGAGAATCGTTATTTAGGAAGGGCAGCACATGGCAAGCTTGCTTGAGGTCACCAGAGAGACAGTAATTTCCCCTGTCAAACCCAAGAGCTCGTTCCTACAGCAAACTATACATTACATCTGGACTCTGCTGCAGCACCACTTCTGCTTTTCCCTGCTGTCTTTGTTCTGTCTCCACACACGAAGGCACTCAGCCACACACCAGCTCATGCTCTGACAGAAGAACACCATGGGCCAAAAGCCCCACATTTCACAAAACCTGCTCCCATGCCAAGGTGGAGGTCGTGGCATTTGCCAGCAGGAAGCAGCAACTCCTCCCACACAGAGCCAAGCACAGAGGTTTGGCCCTGGGAGATTCTGCAACGTTGTCCTGCCAAATGCACCCAAGACATACTTTGGCTGAATCCTTCCTGAGAAGGAAGCACCTGCTGCTGCCAACATCTCCTTCAACCAAACAGCAGCTGGAGGATTTGACTTCCATCAATATTTGGCCAGCCTGGCAATGTGTTTCAGACTAAAGCAAACAAAAGAGACAGGTATCTTCTGCCGCTCAAACCAGCAATACTGTTGAGGTCTATGTACAGGCTATCTTGCATGATGGTGAAGAAAGACTCTTCTGTCTGCTTGCAGTTCCTCCACTGTCATCTCCCTCTTTCCCGGGGGATATGTCTGGGCCAGACAGGCTCCATCTTCAGAAACCCCTGCAGAGACTGCAATGTGCCCTGTACTGATGAAGGTGATACTTTCTCATCCAGTTCTGGAAGGTGAATGTGACTCACCCATAGCTTCACGAGCATACTACCCCACAGGGTGAAGTGGTTTGGCAACTTCATTTGTAGTCCCTGCCCATACATTGCCATCAGATGTCAGCTCAGTTTCTGTACATCCCCATTGATATGGAACTTTCAGGACAGACTTCAAAGGCATGTGAATGCTATTAATGGATTTATACTGTCACACACTCAGCAGAACAGGCTCCTGCTCCTCAGGCCAGAGCAGGACATTCTAGGCAGGGTGCTACACTTGCAAAAGCAGCTTTCCAGGTGTTATCACAGAGGCCCCAGAAGAGCTGGTATGTGAACTGTGGATCACTTGCAAGAGAAAAAGAAGACACCCGCTGGTAATGCAGAGTAGGATGTGCTGCTCACAGCTGTCCCTTTCCCAACCCACAGGGTAGGAGGAGTTCTGACAACATAGAGCAGCATGACAGCAGAACTGCATTTATGTATTTACAGCACAAGCTTGCTCCAATGGTATCCACAAGTCAAATGAGCAAGGGCTCTGTTTTGGGCCCACACTGTCCCAGGTCTGCACGTACCAACAGGACAGCACAGCTTGGAGCAGTACTTTCATTCCAGGCTCTTTTCATAGAGTCACAGAATCACTGAGGCTGGAAAAGACCTCCGAGATCATCAAGTCCAGTCTATAAACTAATACGACCACATCAGCTAAACCATGCCACCAAGTGCCACATCAGATCTTTTCGTAAAAGACCTCCAGGGATGGTGACTCCACCACCTCCCTCAGCAGTCCATTCCAGTGCCTAAACACTTTGTGTAACTCTGAAAAGTAACTGCTGGAAACCTTACCCCGTGTAGCTTTCAGAGTGTTTCTCAGTGACCACCAACAAGAACAGGTGGCAAACTATTTAGTGAGGAGATCTAAACTCAAATATTGGCAAACAGTTACAGAAAACAGTGACTTGTTACTGATTGCAAGTGAAACATAACCTAAAAAAAAACCCCCAAACAAACAAGTAATTCAGGCTCTGTTCACAGTTCCTCCAGCTGCAAGGGCTGTCATGATGATTTACCAGAGCAGCGTTGGGGGAGTATGTGTTTCCACATGCCTTGCTTTTTGCCTCCAAATTATGTACTTTAAGGCATCTTTCCTCACTCAGGTTCTATAAAGATTGAAGGATGATGGTCCTGGTGCCACTATGGGAGCCAAGTTCATACTCTCTGAATGCTTAGCTTGGATATTTCAAGCTTGGCATCTGTTCACAAAACACACCATGGGCAGCACAATATTCCAGCTGTCTGTTTTTCTGCTGAGGAACAGTTCTTGCACTCTAGCCATAAGAGATTCCACAAAGACTGTAAAAGCATTTGAGAGACAGTAAGAGACCTGTGTAGGGGCTGAGAATTAAACAACTGCTCTGTTTTCCAAAAAAGGCCACAATGCTGACTGCAGACATTAATGTGAATTTTCAAAGACATGCTACAAATAGGAAGTTTTCATTTACTATTGCAGCAGAAGCTTTTTATTTAGCTGTTTGATAGTGAAGCACACAGGAACTATGCAGAGAGGACAATGGAGCTGTCAGAACTGCAAAACTCTGTGGCCAATGCAGAGACAGCCACAGACCTTCTGAACAAAGGAATGTTAAGTCGGATGGAAATCTCTAAGGAAATTTCTGAAGGACCTGTGGGGTGGGAGATGCTATTTAAAGCTGACTGCAACAGAGAGACATGGAGCCGGTCTATGAAATCTGTCAAAGACACATTTAGGATGTGTCACCAGGCAAGAGGAGGAGGATGGGTTATCGAGGTGATGTGAAGATGCACATTTCAGGGCAAGTCATACACTGAGATGCACAAGACAACATGCCTGTAAAATCAGTTATCTGCAACTAGTTATCAAGATCTGAATTTGGCCTGCCCTCAGGGATGCTGCTTTGGCAGGGGGGTTGGACTTGATGATCTCCAGAGGTCTCTTCCGTTGTATGATTTTGACAGGCCATCTCACAGTGATGCACAATACTGGGCAGGTTCAGGGCTCGCATGTTGAGGCAGTGGTGTGCTACGTCCCTTGCCCTGTGTTCATGCGGCCCTCACACACTGTGAGGGCACACAATGGTGGAGTCATCATCCCTGGAGGTGTTCAAAAAACAGATGGACATGGCACCATGGTGGCCCTGGTGGCGTTGGGTTGACAGTTGGACTCAATGATCTTAGAGGTCTTTTCCAACCAAATCAATTCTGTGAAGGACTGAGGAAGCAGCAGCAGGATATCATCTGCCACTATGTATGATGAGGACCTGCTCTTGAGAACTAACACAAGAAGCGTTGATGAGGCCCCACAGTACAGCAGAGAGAAGCAAGAGAGGTGGAAGAGGACTCTCTCCTCCCATTCAACAATGCTAAACAAGCAGCAGTGCCTGGAGAAGGTTCCAGGGAGACCTTATTACAATAAAGTCTTTCAGTGCTTCAGGGGGGCCTAGAAGAAAGGTGGAGACAGTCTTTTTTGCAGAGCCTGTTGTGACAGGACAAGGTCTGATGGTTTAAAACTAACGGAGAGGAGATTTAGACTAGGTATTAAGTAAGGAACAGGGGTTTTTTTACAATGAGGGTGGTGAAACATGAACAGGTTGCCCAGAGAGGTGGTACATGTCCCATCTCTGAAAACATTTAAGGTTAGGTTGGACAGGGCTGAGTGACCTGATCTAGCTGAGGATGTCCCTGCTTATTGCAGGGTTTTTGGGACAAGATGACCTCTCGAGGTCCTTTCCAGCCCAGTGCATTCTATGATTCTATGTCCCTGCAGGAGGGTGGACTAGATGACCTTTAAAGGTACTTTCCAACCTGAAACACTCCATGATTCTGATTCCTTGCTACAGCTTCCAATGGGCAAAGCCAGGACCTAAGCAGCATCTTGCATAGGTTTAGCTCACAAGGAAACAGAGCTATCAACTACCAGAAGAAAAATAAAACATCTTTTTTTCCCCCCTGTGGTTTCTTTTAAGTTTTAGTGGCAAAACATATAAATAATTTTTACAAATTTCAGGAAAGCCCTGAGAAAAGGACTCAGTGGAGTTATTACTGGGCTCCATCAAGATGGGACCCTATAAAAACTGACCATTTCTGTTACAGTGACTAAGAAGTGACTTTAAAATGCTTTTCCTTTTATAAATGCACCCTCCTGTTTGAATGTCACCAGCTGCTTCAGGCAATTCATGGGAAGAGGGAACTTGGTCCTGTAAACTCATTTCTTGGTGACACCCTTCCTTTTGTGCCTGTGAATTCAGCAGAACAATTCAAATGTTTAAAGCTCCAGTCTGAGACCAATTTATGGACAGGAAAAATACCCAAATCCTGTTGATTTTTACACAAAGCTGATGTTTACAGAACAGGAGCCTACAGTTACATTTCTAGGTCCAGCTATACACTGCATGGCCTCTCATCTCAAATGCTCAGGCCACAAGCAGGTAAGTACCAAATGCTTCCTGGCCAACTCCAAAACAAGCCCATCAAACCAAATCCCTCACAAGGGCACAAGAGAGGCCAGCAGCACCAGGCTGGCCAGGCAAAAAGAAAAGGCTATCTGGTGCCAATTTAATGGAAAAAATCACCTCCAGAAAGTGAGCAGGACACTCACCACCTCTATTTTTACTCCACAAAGTGTTTTCCTGATACTGCTGTGATCTGAGAACGCAGCTTGAGTTTGCATTTGAGACTTTCTGTTTACAGAGAAACAGGTGGGATTCAGCCTCCCTAAGCCTCCACAGCACACCCACGCTGACATTATGTGTGGTGGGTAAACCAAGTTTCTCAAAGTGCTTAACTCCCACAAGGATCCATGAGCCACAGCAGACAGTGCCTCTGTGGAATGCCACTGAATTTCAGGTCCTAGAGGACAACAGCAACACTTTTCAATGAAAGGTGCTCATGGAATCAGATAAAGCTTTACACTTCATGGGAATTCTATGAACTGGCCCCTTCTGTGTGCCACACTATGGTTACTGAGTAACTGTTAGATCATTTGAAGAGTCTGTAACATCATTAGAAAATGCCAAACCAGCTGGTGTGGCATGAAAATTAGGAACATGACGGATGTTTTAAGGGGAGTCAAGCTGGAAGGAGTCTACCAGCCTCTGGCAGTGGAAACAGGAATGGGCAGGAGGGCAGGCAGAGGAGCCTTTGGAAGCCCTGGCCTCACTCTAGCAGCTGCAGTCCCCATCGGGGGTGCCTCCTGCCCAGCTCTTTCACTGCTTTATACATTCACAGACCTGTCAGCCCTGAGTTCATCTCAGTTAACAAGAGATTGTTCTTGAGCCTCTGACTCCTGCAGCTCAGTGCTGCTGAGGAGGCAAGAGCTTGTTTTAAAGTCACCTCCTTCAAGATCCACTCTGGGTGTGCCTCCCCAGCTCTCATCTGGCATGTGCTGGAAAACAACAGCTGTTTTCAGCTCACCCATTGATAGTTTTGCAAACCTTTACTATTCTTCCAGTAACCTTCTCCCTTCTACATTACAAGGACACTTTAGGGTGCCCCAAACCGCTGTCACGTTCATCCTTCATGATCAATCGCTCTCGCCCCTTATTGCACTGTATTCAATGCCACCGCATCTGTGACAGGCAGACATAAGGATCTGACTCTTCCCACAAGAGCAACAGGCACATCAAGGTCCTTGCTGTACCAGAGACATCCACACACAACAGGTTCTCATCCGGGAAGAGACGAATCACTGGATTGTTTCCCACTTTGTGACCCCAACCTTACAAGACAGCACCGCCACCGCAGCCACCCTAGCGCTCCAGGTGCCCGCTGCAGCTTGTTGCTGGCCAGCACTGGCCCTGCAGACGAGCTGTGTGCTCACACACGTGGAGTTGCTTTCATGAGGGAAGCCACAGGGCTCTGCAGCAGGAAACCACTCTTGTCAGCTGCAGTCAATGTCACCACATGCTGCCCCACCACATTAATGGGCTGCTCCTGACACGCACCAAGTAGCCTGAGCAAAGACAGTCTACAAGAACTGTAAGGCCCAGTGTATTTGCTCAGGTTAGTTACTTTCTCATGACAACAGACAAGGCCTTTCATCTTGGAGGGGTTGCACATTTGTACACCACCAAACACAGCCAAGTCATCACTGTGGTTGTGGCACTTGAACATTTCAGTAGCTGGGAGCATGCAAAGCGAGACAGCACAGTGTGCTACAGAGCAGCTTTCCTCACCGCTCTGTTACTGAGCCACCTCCCCTGCATGCTCTCTTCAGGGAGCTCACCAGTGTGAGGACCGACTGCAGGCAGCCGTGTGCCCACTGCCCAGCTATTCCCTTCCCACCTGCATTATTCCCCATCAGTTGCATCTGCTGGACCACTACACATGACCACACATGACCAGAAGTAGTCGAGAAATGATCCCCCATCACATTACAAGCTATGCACCACTTGACTCCTTACACTTAACACAGACGCTGGACAACAGATTCACACAGACACTTGTTAATACCCAGACTCTGTCGAGTACATGCCAAAATGAATTTTAAAGGAAGTATTGAGTGCTGCAAATCGTGCAAGCTGGCCCCAAAGTTCTTCTTTGGTAACAGCGTTCCGTTTAAACGGATCTGTTTCTTCAGTACCCGTAACTGAATACACTCTCCTTTGGGATAGCACTATGCTTAAAATTAGTGTTGCAGAAATACCGTTACCTTTTTTGGTGAAAAACTCCTTGGAATATTTCCCCAACATAGCGTATTTTCGAGGGATTTTTCCCAGCAGTTCAATGATCAATGCTATGTGGTCTGCATTGGAGAACATTGCCAGCAAAACAGAAACATACAACAGTTTAATCAGTACATTGCATGCACACACTAACACCGGCCTGGTACAGACAGAAATAGATTGATCCTGGTTGAAAAAACCAAGCAAACAGAAAAAAACAAAGCAGGATAGGTGCACGCCGCTCAGTGGCTGACTTAGATGCTTTCAGCAAAAAACTTTCTTCTCAAAGCAGCATTTGACTATCAGCTGCCACCAATAAGTTTTGCTCTGTGATTGGAAACATACTGATAGTTATTTTTCAGAATGTTTAGCTAAGAGCGGGTGAAAACAAAAATAATAAAAATTGTCACACATTCCTGCATATTTTGTTTTTCAAAAAGGAATTTTGGTGGTTTGATACCAAGAAATGCTCCTGAGTGGGAGCTGGGATAACCAGTAACAGCAATTCCACTTCTGTCTGCATCATGGCACCTTCCAAGAAGAAGAGGTACTACCTCTGCGATTGAAGAATTCCCGAGAATATTTTCCAGATAGAGCAAAGTGCCTTGGGATATTGCCTAGCAGCTCTATGATGTGTGCTATGTGGTCTATGAAGGAGAGAAAAAAAGGATACGGGAGTGGAAGGGGCAGGGAAAGGATGGGATAAAAAAGAAGAGGAAAGAAACTGGAATTAGTAAAAAATCAGAAATAGTTTCAAATCAACGTTTGCAGCAAATCCATGCAGAGGTTTCCGGGATCAGCAGAGCTCTGGCATCATTAGTAGCGTTTAGAACAATGAATGATGCCCACATTACCACTGCAAAGAGTATTTACGAGCAAAACAAGCATGAAAATGGACAGATACACAGATGGAAGCAGGAGTTAATTCTGATTTAAAAAAAAAAAAAAAACAAAACCAAAAAATTAGTAATTGCCTCCTTGAAATAAAAATACACAATGTAAACATTATTCCAGTGTCACTCTTATCAAGAGGAAATACTATCAAGGTCAAATTCATTGTTTCTTTTCTAAACTAGAAAGCTGTTATTCTCAGTCAGGTCTCCACACATATGCAATCTTACAGGAAGGGCAGTTTAATTCCTTCAGGCAGCTGTTAAGTAGATGAATATGTGCAGAAGGGAGTTTTTGCCCACCCATTGCTAGTGATGGAACTTAAAACTAAAAAGAAAAAGATTGTATTTATATTCTGAAAACAAGGCATATGAACAGTTCACTCAAACACACAACCCCAGTGCAAGCTCACTGGACGTCTAAGGAGTGTGACAATAGCTAGAAGCTGGCATCTCAAAAGATTCATACCTTCGTCTCGGGAATAGTCCTCGCCAGAGTGTGGTTCAAACAAGTAATCTCCAGTCGCCAGCTCAAAAGCCTACAACACAACAGACACACCCGTGGGTATTTCAGAGTCAATGTTCTTCATCTCAAGACGTCAGCACAACATCACAAATATCTCAGAACCTAAAGGGAACTAACAGTCAAAGCTCAATGCCTACAACTTGAGGAGACGCAACTTACCTGGGGGCTTTCTTGCAGCACAACTACAGCATGAACTCAGGCTCTGGAGAGAGCCTCACACCCAGCCCCAAGCACACCCTGTCGGTCCAGAGTCTGAAGTCTGGCAACAGGCAGCACAGTCAGACCCCAGGCACTTCTGGGGATAGAGGAGATAGGTGAAGGGTGTGCAATTGCAGTCCCTCCCCAGCAATCCCTGGGGCTCCACTGGCTGACCAGGGAGTATTTTGGTTGTGGTGTGACATCCAGGACTGGTCCTCAGTGGTGGGAGGCAGCAAATGGCATCCATCTGAACAGATGGGCTGCAAGCATGTGTGAGGAGGGCATCAGTGTAAGGTGATGTCAGACATCCTTTTACATACTTAGCTGTTGTCTGCTGATCATGCTCAATACATGTAAGTCAATAAAGCTGAGAGAGAGGCACTTCTCTATATTGAAGAGCTATGCCTGTGCCTGAAGGCTAATTATATGCCAGATAGCATGTTTGGGACTGAAAACAAAGTCTGAATTAGAAAAAAAAAAATATTTGCAAATGTAATTAATCACTTGAAATTAGTAAGCAGGGTGAGCTTCCTTGATGACTCTTAAGTCTGAAAGAGTTTTTAAAAAGGTACCTCTTTTGAATCAAAAGTCAAACACACATTGCAATCACAGGGTAAAATACTGAGCCTGGTGCTGATGAGGAAATCAAGAGCAGACACTACAATGACTGCTCCCTACAGGTCACGAGGAAGCTTCCATGGGATGCTAACCTTGTGTTAGGTCAGGACAAAAGTGAGTTTCTCTTTAGGGTTGTTACGCCCATTAAAAGCTGCAGAAGGCTGAGATAACCACAAGAGCCCATCCTTGTGCACAGACATGGGCTCATCTCTCTTAACTGGTTAAACTATTCTCTTTCTGCTCTGGATCACCAATTACCCAAGCAGCCACAGGAATTTAATTCTTTTCTAAGTGGTTGAAACATCAAACTGTTCTCCAAGACCAGGGAAAACATCTGATCCAGAAAACAGTTCCAAAGACCAGATGGAACTTCATGGCACAGTTCTAGCAAGGGATTCACTCCATTAGAATATTTCCTACAAAGCATTTGTCTCCTGAAAACAGACACTTTTCTGTTCCAATTCATAACCTGGAGTCGTTAAATCACCTGTAAATTTAGCCTATTTAAGGCCATTTGGCGCTTGGCATTTGCAAGCTGTGAACTGCAGAGCCATCCAAGTGGGTTATAGCCAGAACAGTTAATTGTGATCGCACAGAGGAGCCAAGAAAGCAATACTGACCCTTCTGTAGATCCTATAAAGTCACTAACTTAAGTCACTCAACGGTCGTTCACTGTTTTCTTGTTCTACCCTAAGCTTTGACAGTTTCCATTTTACAGTTTTAAAAAAGGAATTAGAGGGACTTTATAAATAAGTAGGCATTTAAACTGAAAAAATGTTTAAAGCAGTCAGAAGAGATCACCAGCAAGATCTCTAAACTCAATGTAGAGAACATTGTTATTCTATTGAGGAAAGACTGAGAAGCTCCAAGTGTGCCCCCTCTGTATCTCATATTCATTGGAAGAGCTGGAACTGCCTTCCTAGGAGAACACAAGTTGATGGGGCTGATTTCTGAGGACATTAAGAAACCCACTGCTATTTAATAGGGATTCCTGGACACCAGCAGAAATGCAGCTGAATTCAACCACAAAGGCAGGCTCCAAAAGAACAGCTTATGACTCAAAAAGTGAAATGTGTACAGCTCAATGTGACTCTGTGGGACTAAAAAGACTAAACTGGACAAACTGTAGAAACTGCTCATAGAGAAATCTGAGAATTAAGCATGCCAGAGTGACTGACTTGTATAGAGTAAGAGCTGCAAGCTCTCAGATGTGAGATATCAAAACCACTTTTTGAACTGAAGA
>VWYK01033398.1:26957-37816 GCA_013399775.1 Semnornis frantzii | reverse complement strand
CCAGTCACAGTGAGCTGTGTATGCCACTCATTCCCAGTTAGGGCTCTCTTCAGCCTCCAGTGTGCTTAGCTGTAGGGATTCCTTTGTCACCTCAGAATTATAGATGGGTTCTACCCCTGTACAGCTTGATGGCATTAGGCCACACTGTGCACCAGTACCTACCACAGCCTAGTACTCCTCTGGGTCTGACATGCCTTGCCGTTAGATCCACAATGTCCAGTAAACCAGATTGTCCCTTTCCTTTACCTAGGTGGAGACAGGGCACCTCTAATTCTGATCACTTCCTGTGAAAATGACTTGAACATTCCTTCAAGAGGATCAGAAGTAAGATCAGCACTTCTGCTCTGGGGAATTTTCCACTGGAAACTGGAGCAGTGTTTTTCCTGGAGGAATCCCCTTTTTGTGATTGTTTTCTCTCGCAGCTCCTTCTTGTGCAGCTAGGATTGAACTTGGTTTTCCATCTCATTTCCTCATCTTCTCCATGGTCACATAGGTAAAACCACTGGTTTCCTTCTGGTGTATACTTCCCAGTTTCTCTTGGGCAGGGGAGCATCTAATTCTAATAGCTGAGATGCATGACCATTCAGGTGGGGAGTAGAACACGTTCTATTGAATTCATGATACCACAGTTGAAACCCAAGACTGTAGAGAGGAAAAGAGACTTCCCTTGTGTTTCAGAAGCTGGCCAGCCAATTGATCTACTCTGCCTTTGCAGAAAAAGGGGTTGGCATATGATGATGATATGCTATATAGGAACTTCTACCACATGGGTCATCAGGATCTGAAGATGCCTGCTTGTCATTCTGATCATTATAAGTCACCTCCAGCACAGTTAATTCCCTCATGTACTGGATACCTTTCTCTGTGATGGTCCATGTGCCTGGGTGACATTGTCCTCCTTGAAGGGGTATCTTTGCTTCACACCTGACACAGAAGCTGCCTTCAAAGGCTAAGAGCCTCTGGGTTTTTTTGAGTTGTTTTGCTGCCAGTCTCCCATTTCCTACAGAGGGATCCCAGATCCTGGGATTACCTGCCTTCTAATTCCAAACTATTGGCCCCATTATTGCAGCATCAGAGCAGTCAGGTGCTCATGTGCTTACCTAGGTGGCAGCTGAAATCCTTTCACAGCTTGCTCAGAGATGGGGATCAGGTTATTACTTCTGGCTCTTTCTCCTGTTCCCATGATGGCCTTGTTTCATTGTCATCCCTCATAAGGTGAACGAATCTTGTGTGTGTATTTTTGTGCACAGAGGCAACTGCTACCAGCACAGGTTTGTTCTCTGGTCCAGCTGCAGCGTCTGCTGCTGGGGTTTGAGTAGCCACAGTGCCTGCTAGTCTGTGTTTATGTTCAGAGACTTTCTCTTCCTCTTGAAGTCATGGAATAGCGTTGACAACACACTTTGCAGACATTTTTCTAGTTTAGTGGGACTGCACTTGTTCAGGGGCTGCAGATCTGAAGGACTGGAGGTGACCACTGTCCTGAGGACTTGGTTGTGTTCTCCCCCATGCCCTACCACTCATAGCTGTCCCACCTTGGGGCAGATCTATAGGTGGAAAAATAGGGTTTTTTTTGGGAAAAATGTAACCACAAACAAGGCCCAAGACATGTTCATGAGATGGCAGCAAGAGTATGCTGGCTTGGACATCTTGAAGATACTCAATTTTCT
Source organism: Semnornis frantzii (assembly GCA_013399775.1). NCBI lineage: Eukaryota > Metazoa > Chordata > Aves > Piciformes > Ramphastidae > Semnornis > Semnornis frantzii. The sequence continues at coordinate 36,149 of VWYK01033398.1, read as the reverse complement.
CAAGCTGAGAAAGTCTCCTCCCCTGTCTCACTCATAAATGGAATGAGACTACTACTACCTGAGAATGCTGCATCCAGATACCAGCTTAACCCCATGGCCAGTGCTATAGTGATATCATGTGCTGATAATAACCAGTACAGCAATATGATAGACCTGGTCCTTTTCCCTGGGAGGGTAAACATCACCATGGAGACCACATAGAAGAGAAGGATTGTTATAATATCACCAGGCAACGAGATGGACCCACAATCTGAGAACATGGCCTATTTAACTCACCTAAAATGGGTGTATAACAAAATTCTTTTGGCAGACTTTGGTTGGTATTTTGTTATCTCAATCTCAAAAATGGTTTTAGGCCCGGCCCCAGCTGAGCCCTGCACAGCTGCTCACACAACTCTCCCTCCACTTCCTTCCCCCAGTAGGATGGGAAGGAGAAATTGGGAGGAAAATGCAAAACCCCATGGGTTGAGATAAGCAGAGCTCAATAAACCAAAGCAAAAAATGAATGAACAACAGGAATAAGGATGATAGTAAAATAAGTCATATATAAAGCAGGTGATATAAAATACAACATCCTCACCTAACCATGTGCCAAAAAAGCCCATACCAGCCCTGCCTCTTGAACAGCAGCCACGTTTATGCTGTGGAATACCCCACTGGCTGGATCAGCTGCTTGTCCTGGGTGTGGACCCACCCAACTTCATGTGGAGGAAATTGCTGCTCTTCATTTGGCAGATTTCTGTGCAAAGACACAGCCAAATAAGAGCCACCAAATCAAGCCTGTGCTATTTCTATATGTAGATAATGTTTGGGGTTTATTTATGTAGATATTTTAAAGAAAATACCTAACAGTATCGCAGAGCTTTAAGTGGTACCAATTCACATGCTTAGATTGCAGTATCTTTCCTAGCTTAAGTAGGGAAAATGTGAGAATCCATTGCAGCAATTGGAAAATTGATGGGATGTTTAACTTGCTACTTGGTACACTGACCTTTAGTATTCTGTACTTAAATATAGGTGTATATAATTAATATCTGAGAACCTGGTAGGTGCTTTGAGAGTATCATCTCCTTTTACTGACATTGCATCTCTTCTCTGATGTGTTTTCAGCTAGTGTGGTCCCAGCTGTGATGGTCTGCTTTTGGTGTCTGGACTCGTGCAGTAAGCACAAGCCAGATGCATCTGAATCTAGTAGCAGAAGGCTTGGACTGTCAGTATCAGATCAGAAACTCCTGTTTTACAGAATTACTGCTGTCCCTATGGTTTTGAACCACAAGTATTATCCTTTGAAGCGATCATTGGGAAATTGCCAGTGAAATGAAATCACAGAAAAACAACCAAAATATTTCTCATTCACTGTTGCTGACTGAATGTGAAACTCAATATTTGACCCATATATTTTTGATGTGCATAAATATTGTATTTGGCTGTTTACAGTGCTGTACATTGTGGGGACAGATATTTTCACAATGTTAAATTCACTGCTAACATACATTCTTATTTATACCAAGGTTCTGTCTTGGACATACTTTTCATAAGAAGTTCCAAAATGGTCTTGCCACTCAAATATTGCAAGCACTACTGTGTATCAGGCAGAATTTGCAGTAGTGTGGTTCTTGTACCTTTGTGTTTTTATCCAGACAAACTGGTCTTAACATTAAAATTTGCTAAGAAAAAGCCTTTGTGCTGTTTCTTATTACTGCTACTTCACAAGTCATGACAGAAAAAAAAATTCATTGGGTCAATCACATAAAGTGAACTGTAGCTATTTTAATGTAGCTTTTACATTACCTGTATTCAGCCTTTGTTGTGGAGAACCAGTTTTAAGTCAAACTGTTGGGCTTGCTTTTGCACTGACTTACAGATTGCAGCTGAAGTGAAGTTTGTGTCTGAAATTGTCTGTTGTGGACTTATTTTAATGTGATTGGGGAAATAAGATGAAGATCATATAGGAAAAAAAGTAATGCTACTTTTTTAGATTTTGATAGTTTGTTTTATTGTGTTCTGTGTACTTCTCTGGCATAGAAATGAGAGTCAGCATGAAGTTATCTGGCTGTCAGCTTGAGCTCTGCGCCAGTGGCTTCCGTCTGTGCTAGAGTAACGCAACACTCAGTGGTCTGATGTTGCTTTTCAAATGGGAAAATGTCTGTGTGTCTGCCTGTGCTTTCACCACCATTTGTGTTGACCTTGGGCCTTGAATGGAGGGGCAAGAGATGCAGACTGGCTGAATTGTATCTCTCTTGTGGTGGTGAGAATATAACAGTATTCTACAGGCCTTCATCCAAGAACTGTCAGATGGCTTTGTACCTATTCTTGCATACTGAAGGAAGTTAATTGCAGCATGGCTTTGACTGGGTTTGCACAGACTGTTTTATCTTGATTAAAAAGAGCCAAAACTCCATCTGTTTTCTGACTTCCCCTTCTCCACTGGGCAAAGTCCAAGTTACTTGCTTTCATTTTTGAGGACCCTCTGGAACCTGCAACTTTTTTTCTGTTAGTAACTTCCTTGCTCAGATGCCAGCTCCAACACCATTTACAGTATTCACAAGACTTTTCAGCTGAATGCATTAAAAAACCTGCACAGCAGCCCCACTGTTCTTCAGTCTATGAAAAGCCCTTTACCTTACAACGCATGGATGACTGGTTTGGTGACTCCACTGCCTGGTATGCTGATAAATGTAGTTTTGATTCCTCATTGCAAATCCTTTGTGGCAAGGTCAGTGTTCTTGTTCTGCTTGCTTTGTGGGTGGGCACTGTACAACCTGAGCAGTGAGTGGGGGTTCTTGGCTGAAGTACAGAATTACAGATTTTACAAAAGCAACATTAAACAGAAAACTGAATGTTGCTAGTATAATGAAGTTCAGGATGCTTAAAAAAAATAATGTTTCTGAAACAGATAAGGAAACAACCTTAACAAAGCATAATGGTACATTAGAGCTAAAGAATTGCATAGTTAACAGCAATTTTGTTAGGTTTATTATTATTCCAGGCAAGCCATGCTTCTGGTTTTAAGTGCTTTGTTTAGAAGTCAGCATCAGTTGCTGACTTGTTTAGAAGTCAGCATCAGAAATGGTATGCCAAAGTCAAAGTTAGTCAATAGACACTTAGAAGGTGGTGTTTTCAGTGGTCAAATGCCATTCCAAAATAAAGTGAATGTTTTGAATTGTTATACTACTGAGGGATAGAGCGATGGCAAGATGGTTTCACAATGCTGCTTGTATGCTTACTTGCTGTTATCTCTTACTTGTTGAGTGCTGGCCAAAGCCAAAGCTGCATGGGTGCTTTTTTTTTTTCCCCTAAAGAGAAATCAACCATATCTGCAGTTGTTTTAACATCAGGTTGAAGAAGGGGCTAGGGGTTGGAGGGATGACATTGAACCTTATGTGTGTGATTTATGTTAAATCACTTGGCTTTCAAGGAGCTTTTTTGTTCCTGGAAAATGACACTGGTTTTACCTAGAGAGAACAGACTCCCTTGTTAATAAAAATAGAGAGCACTACAGAGCTTGTTATTTTTTAATACTGAAAATAATTCAGGTATTAGAAACTAAACAGTGAAGATCTGCATTGGTGTGCTTTGTTCAGCAGGTACAAATTGTGGAAATGGCCTGGTGGTGTTTGGAGTGTGCTGGGTCTAAAAAGACTGCAGCATTAGAATGGAGTATACATTGGGTATTGTGGCTAGTTATGACTAGGAGCCATGGAAGCCTAAAGCAGCAGCAGAACTTCAAAGATAAGGTCAGAGAGTGCTGCTATAAAGCAACAGTGATGTCCAGGAATATACTTCTAAATGCTCTTTATATAACAGCAATCAGTAAAATGCATGGAGGGGAGGGATGGTACTCAGTGTCTAGGGAGAATCTGAGTTACTTCTTATATTGAAGAGGTACACTTGTGTTTTACTACCTGTATTTTCACAGAATTTCCTTAGCTTTTTCTTAGCATTAATCACTGAAGCCTTATTGCCTTTATACCTTGGAACCAGGATTCTCAACATGGTCCCTCAATATCCCTCTCACTGTGCCTCTCTGTGATCTCTTCCTCATTGAAAGGGATTTGTTGACCTAACAGCCACATTACTTACCTGTGTAATCCTAAATTTCCTCAAACAAGCTTGCATTAAGCTGCATATAAGTAGCAACTGTTGCCACATCCCAAAACCTTGAAACTGAAGCTGAAGCTTCCTTTCCTCACCTACCTCTTGCCTCAGTTACTAAATACCTCAGAGGCCATTCCATTCTTCATTATTTGTTATTCCATCTTAGTCTCTCTTTCGTATCCATGAGTTACAGTAATAAATTTAAGCAGCTATTTTATGCAATTGCATGTGAAAAGCATGCTACTTTCAGTTAAAAATTAGTTCTCCAAAGTATGAGTTCTTAAAAAAAGGATTCAGTGATATCCCAAAATGCCAAACTCGAGTAATTGTGCACAGACTTTGTGCACCGTTAACACAGGAGCAAGAACATAAGTCAGGAGATCGCATAGGAAGGATGATCATAACTTGTGTAACTGTGTTCTTGTCGGGTTTTTGTCAGGTTGGGAGATGATCTGCTGGAGAGCAGCTCTGTGGAGAGAGACCTGGGAGCACTGATGGATAAGAAGTTATCTGTGGGACAGCAGTGTGCCCTTGTGGCCAAGGAGGCCAATGGGATCCTGGGGTGCTTTAAGAAGAGTGTGTCCAGCAGATCAAGGGAGGTTCTCCTCCCCCTCTACTCTGCCCTGGTGAGACTTCATCTTGAGTACTGCATTCAGGTGTGGGCTTCCCAGTTTAAGAGGGACAGGGATCTGCTGAAGAAGCTCCAGTGGAGTGCTACAAGGATGGTTAGGGGACCGGAGCACTGCCTGATGAGAGGCTGAGGGACCTCTGGGGCTTTCTAGTCTGAAGAAAAGACTGAGAGGGGATTTAATCAATGTCTATGAATATCTGAGGGCTGGGGGTCAGGAGAGAGGGGACAGGCTCTGCTCACTTGCTCCCTGGGAAGGGACAGGGAGCAATGGATGGAAGCTGCAGCAGAGAAGGTTCCACCTCAAGACAAGGGGGAACTTCTTTAAGGATCACAGAGCAGTGGCCCAGGCTCCTCAGAGAGGTTGTGAGTCTCCTTCTCTGGAGATTTTCAAGGCCTCTGTGCCCTGAGCTGGATTGTCTGGTCCTGCTCTGGCAAGGGGGTTGGACTCAATCCCTTTGGGTCCCTTCCAACCCCTAACATCCTGTGATCCTGTGACCCCATCCTCTCCATCCCATCCCATGTGTCTGTCTTGTCCTGTCTTGTCCCCCTGGCCCCCACAGTTAAATACATGATGGTGTCTGGCCACCTGGGGTCAAAGGAGAAAGAACAGTGCCCACGTTTGTTTCTGCAAAAAGCAGGCAGTGTATCCCCACAGAGGCCTGGAGTTTATTTTATTACTTGATGCAGTATGTCTTGTTACTGCTTGTTACAGGTAACCATTTGTACAAAGATTAATTTAGTTATGCCTTTATAGTTCAAGTATGTTCTGGAGCACCATGCCATTATTTGCTCTCCTATTTCCCAGTTATTTTCCACTCTTATGTGAACGTTCTATCCCTTTGCTTTTTCCACCAGTTTGCAATTCACATAAATATTGCTTTAAGTTCTTCATTAAATACCCATTAAAAACTTTGCAGTTACATGCTGCTGTGTCTCATAATATGGTCTGGCAGCTTTTTTGCTGCACTGGATCAAATAGCTGGAAGAATTGAGGGTATGACATTTACTTTTGGAGCATTTTTTTAATAGTTCCAAGCACATCCAAGGACTGCACCTTAAAGAATACAAACATTTGCCTTTGCCTATCAATCGCTAGACATCTTTGAAAAACTGCATTGTAAAAATGCAATTAAATTCCATTTTGTAAGCCACTGCGGGATAATGTTTGCTGTAGTGCCCTTAACTTTTAAAACTTTTACCCATTTAAAGAATAGGTACGTTGTAGTATGTGGTAAGGTTGCTTTTCTCATGTAGTTGCAGGCATCTGCAATGTGTTTTGAGGTCCAGTACCTGGCCCATAGCCTATGCAGAGTATTCAGGCTTTATTAAAGATTGAGCAGTTGTTAAAAGAGTGGTCTCTGGAAAACCAAAAGAACATTTTATCTTCCTCTTGAATGGCTTTACATGTTCATCAGTGGGGACATAATGTAGATTAAGAAGAGCTGACTTCAAATAATGGTCTGTTCCTTTTCAGTAATTATTTGGGCTTGTTTCAAGCACGCAGCATCTAAGTTTCCTTGGAGCAACAACTTGTGAAGGCTTTATGAAGCAAATAATCCTATTATCAAGTTCATGTGAGAGCTAGGGCTTACTTACAGCCCGTATAAGAAGGGACAGGAGGAACATTGCTTTATCAAGAGATGTATTAGCATCTTCTCTGAGGACGTCACTCAGGTAACCTCCGGTGCTGCTTGCAGTGGAAAGAGCACAAGAGGTCTGTAGTCCTCCACCAAGGCTTTGAGGCGGAGAGAAACCCTTTAGGCTCCACGTCATTCAGGAGCGGTGCAAGAGCTCGCTGTGACGTATCACCCACGCTTGGAGCTGGAGGTGCCTAGAGACAGCTGAAACTGGACGCTCGGTGCTTGGTTGCCGCACTCCGCTGCCGAGTACGGAGCGCAGCAGCGGTGCGCGTAGCTGAGCTGCGCTTTGCGGCAGGAGCGACTGCAGACCGTCCGAGGCGAGAGAGCAACCTCCCGTCGGTGGGCTTTGCCCCGAAGTGTTCCGGGCCTTTATAGAGGTGTGTAGAACACGTGTATCTAGAGCGTAGGCGACCACCCTAGTCCCTCGTCCGGTGCCCATCAAGCCCTCGGCTCGGCGCCCCGCCAGGCCCGGCCCCTCCCTNGGTGGGCTCTCGCTCGCAGCTGCTGTCGTGGCGCCGGGGTCCGGCGGCCGCCTCCGGCCGCAGCAGCGGGCGGCTCTAACCGCTGGTGCTTGCGGCAGCTCGGGCTGGCCTGAGGGGAGGCGGCGAAAAACGGGGCCCTCGTCCCGCTGGGGTGCGGACCGGCCTGCTCAAACGGGTAACAGGATCGTGCCCAGCCCACTGTGCTGCTTTTGGCCGCCGGGCTTGTGGAGAGCCGACAGGAGCAGCTGGTCTGCCAGTATGGACTTGGTTTTGGCTCTGTACCCAGTTCACTTGGGGCTGGTTTTGGGTGCATAAACAGAAAAAGACGGTAGGAGGTGAAACAGATTAGATGACCTTGGTGTGTAGCAAGGCTGTAACCAATGTTAGAGCACAAAGGGCAGGCAGGTGCTGCCATGGATTGAGGACAAAACGTCACAAAGGCTGACTGACCTGGCTGCATTTTGCTTAGCTTGTTAGGTGCGTTCCTCTGAACGTCAGCAAACCCTTTTTCTCTGTAATGATAATGGGAATGTGTGAAGGCTCCCTTCTTGGGGATACTGCGAACCCATCTAGACATGGACTTGGTCCTGGGCAGTAGTCCTCTTGAGCAGAAGGCTGGGACAGATGGCCTCAGCCCTTTCTGAGAGACTCTCTGGTTAATGGAAAGCAGCCCAGCACTTCTTTTTTTTTTTTTTTTTTTTTTTCTCTCTACTTTTTCTTTCCCGATTAGTTTTTTATTCTTTTATCAAGGGCACATGCACACGTGCACCTGTTCTTCAAGGTTTTCCTGTTCTCTAGCATATTCTGAAATGCCCAAATTCTGCCTTCAGCTTCAGTCCCTTGGCTGCATTTTTCGATCATTACTGAAAGAGTTATCACCATAGTGATTAAATGCACACTCTGCGGTTTGTCCCTGGTGAATATTTGCTGTATTGGAGTAATGGAGATGCTGTAGCCCTGTCTGTGTTTCTCAGGAAATGGAGTTCTAAGTAAGGTTTGATCCTCAAAGGATCTCTGAGCCACAGCAGTCCTCCATTGATGACTTTTTTTCCTAATACAGGAAAAATCACATGATAAGAAAGTCACCTGCCAGATACTCTTAGTTTTCATCTTAAAAATAATAAAAAGGGGGAAAAAGGCAAGCTAAAAAGATTAAGGAGCTGTTACAATGGTTCCTTTCTTGATACTGTTGCTTTTGGCGCTCTTCCTTTCTGCAAGTACCTGATGTACTTTGAGTTCTTGCTGCTGAATCAACTTAAGTAGGCTGTAGTTTGTCCTCGAAGTGATGAGGAGAGTGCCCAAATTCCCCACATCAGGAGAGGGACCATCCAATAACCTATGTCTGTCCTTTCTTTTGGATCCTGGAGAGCAGGATTCATTACAACAACTAAGTACCATCCTGAATGAGATAAACCTACCTGTAGAGCTGTATGAGCAAACTGCAGTGCATAATTGCAGTACACATGAATGTTTTGTTCATCACTGTAATTATTTTTTTTTTAATGTAAAGTCTGCCAGAGCACAACTTGTGACATTTTACTACAGCATTCTTTGAACACGTAGACACAGCAGAATCTTGGTAATCTGCATACTCCAAACTCTGTACAAAAATGACAAGGTTCCCCTTGGCATGCAGTAGTAAGTTGTCAATACAGCATGTGTAGTGTGACTGGTATGGACTGCCTGTTTTACAAATTTATGCTGTAGGCTCAAGGAAGAAAATCGGTTTTAAGACTATCAAAGATACGTGTTAAAGTAGTAGTTCTGCTTACCTGGAGCTGTGGCTGACATGCAAACTCCAGTCTTGGTGTTGCCATCAAGGTTAAGTTTTTTAGAGATGCACGATGCTGGTATGTTTACCCTTCTGAGTCTGTCAGCTCTCCAGTAGCCCCAGCTGCCAAGTAGGACAGAAGGGAGTTTGAGTACAAGCACTGACAGCTCCCATATGCACCTGGAGTTTTTCATTCACATTCTGTGTCTGTGAACTGCACTTTTGTTGCTGTTTCTTTTAGGTGCTTGTGACAGAGCACAAACAGACCATGCCTCTTCCAGAAACCATATTTTGTCATCAGCAGATCAAAATCCCTCCTGAGCTAGCTGACATTCTGAAGCAATTTACTAAAGCTGCTGTTAGAACCCAGCCGCGTGATGTTTTGCAGTGGGCAGCTGCGTAAGTATGATGTTCACAAGTATTGCTATGCCTAGGGACCCATAACATCTCACACTGCTTCTGTTTATTGTGCAGTGGAGCTGGCTTTGAATATTAAACAACCTGTATCTTGCTTACAATACATAGCTCTGCTATGAGGACAGGCTGAGAGAGTTGGGGCTCTGCAGCCTG
>VWYK01033394.1:3507-14060 GCA_013399775.1 Semnornis frantzii | reverse complement strand
GGAGAGTTGTGTGGAGGCTCTTGGGGAGCCTCATTGTGCTTGCACAACATTTTGTTTGTTGCAACATCCTTATATCATTATCATCCTTGCTTATAACTCTTGATGTGTATCACCACTATTCTTGCTTACAACTCCTGATGCGAGAAAAGAAACTTGGAAATATGAATTATGGATTTAATAAAACATAGTACATACTCTGGGACAGAAGCTATGTGTTAGAAGGATAGCAACTGTACTAGATGGTTTAATGGCTGTACGATCAAGTAAACCGAAACGAAACACTTTATTGTACATGTACCCTGAAAGAATAGTAAATGGATATGTTACAGAATCATCGAATCGTAGAATGGTAAGATTGGAAGGGACCACAAAGATCATCCAGTTCCAACCCCCTGCCACTAGTACAGGTGTATTGTACAGGTGTTACTTTTGGCAAACAGGAGTGCCCTGCCTAGATGCTTAAAAAACGGTTGCTCTCTCAGCCTATCCCAAAATGTGAGGGTTTGTCTTGATCTCACCTTGCAATTAACTGAAAATTCTGAGGAGATGTCATGGTTTCAGGCGCAAGCAACCATGAAAGGGTTGGAAACATATCCCATGTCATATACTGCCACCCAAAACACTACCCTGTGCCTTGAAAAGTATGTCCTATGGTGAGAAATCACCATAGAAGGAACTGAGTCAATACAATGCGACTAATTTCTTCAACAGACACCTGGGTTGAAAAGCATTGCACTGAGCCGGTGTATCACATTCCTATCATCCACCAACCTCTGGGAAAATCCTATCAGAAAATGGGCTGCTAAAAATACTGGAAGTAATGGGAAGTGGTGTCTTCCAACACTGGGGAACACATTTAGCAAAAGTCATCTGGTTAGTCATCCTTAGAGAATCTGCCAACCAGGTTGGCCTTGGCACTTTTGTGTAGAGTACACTTTTGTGCACTCTAAAGCAGGATAAAGTCCCTGCAGAACACATAAAAATGTTCTAGAGGAAACAGTTTGGGTTTGTTCCTGCATTAGGCAAAGGCAAACCTATTTACAGGATTGTTTTTGTTCAAGAATCTGGATGCACTTTGTGGGTCATGTGGGAAGATAAGGAATTCCAATGTGTACCTCAAGGGAATTTGATTTTGAGAGGTAAGAATAGCCAATTAATTAAATTCTGTTATGTTAACTGAAATATAATACCATATACCAACACTTTTATTGTAACCATGTGATATATCAGGGTGTTACAGTAAAAATCACATGGTTCATTGATTAATGAAACCAAGCAAAGAGCAGTGATGATAGAACTGGACAAGTGCATGAGTCATGGAACCGGAACTGGTTTCAGCATTCAACATTCCAACAACACACACCATCTTTCTGGACCTGAAAGACTTTTATGACAGATGGTGCCCAAAGTTATGCACTAAACATACCCAAAAGAAGTAGTATAAGGATGTCCCATAGATAAAGGGAATGAAATGTGTGTGTACATATCAAAACAGCCCCAGATATCTTGGTCTTTCCTCATCAGAGAGTTCCAGTGGCCTAAACATTTTTGCAGCTCTCTGTTGTTGGACTCCCTCCAGTAGTTCCTTATCTCTCTTGAACTGGAGAGTCCACAACAGGACATGATACTTCAAATGTGGCTTCACTAGGTTGAGTTTTGCATTGTCTATAGAACATGAAAAGAGGAAGACTTTCAAAATAGTGGTTATCACATTTATGGATGAGATTACGTAGCAAAATTAGAAGGTAGCTGTACTCAATGATCTAGTCATACATCCCAGTGGAAAAAAAAAAAAAAAAAAGCTTCTGTTTTCCATCAACAGTTGTTTGATTCACATTTATCTTCCCCTGCCTGTTCTTCCCTGATTGGGTCTGAATAAATGCATTTGGTACTAAATTGCATTGACAATTTCACAATGTCTCTGTGTTGATTTCAAGCACCTGTTAAATGAGTGACTCTAAACCAAATGTAACACAATCTAGAGATGTACAGATGAGTGTAATTAATAAGACACTTCTATTCATAAGCAAAAGGAAATCTATGTGATGCCACAGTAGGCAGAACAACCAAAGCATTATTTCCAGCATTATATGTAAAGATATGAAAACTGATATGCCCTTTGTACATGATAATTCCTGAGAATTTAAATAAGACTGTACAAATTCATACTCTTTGTTCGGAACATTTGTAGAGAGGTGACTACCCACAGGATAAACTGGTGCTTTTGTCTTGGTGATAACATTCTTTTTTTCAGTAAATGGAGCCATATTTAACAATTAGACTGCACACTTCCCTCTATTTCAATGGGATGTAGCAATGCCAGCTTCATATTTACATTATACAGCCTTCAAATAAAAAATTTGGATCACTGCACCCTGAGCTCATTTTCACTTTAAACCATTGTGTCTTCACTTACCTTTCCTAATATTATCTGTAAATTATTCTTTTGACATTTTGTGTTATATGGAACCATTATTCACTGTCAATGATCTCTACTTTACTCAAATGCTTTCCCAGGCATTCGCTGCTTTGTCTCTGTATAACTCTTTTTTACAATGGGTTATTATTAAAATTAAACAATAGTATTTTCCATTTGTAAATCAACTTATATGACGCCTATATATACTTACATCTGTATTATCTCCAGAGATAAAACACAGTAATTATTACACAGACTACATCAATGCAGTTAATAGTTCAGTGCAGCTGTTTTCAAAGAGTTGATGCTGCAAATTGCCTCTGAGACTGTCACAAAAATTAACTAAGAAAGGTTTGTGCATTTTTAAAGCTAGTATTCCCTGTAGAGAAGTATACATGAACACGTATTTTCTTAGAGGTCCATAAAAGAATTCCGAATCATTGGTTTAACACAAGAAGTAAAAGACTTGCAAGGTAATAACAGAAGGAAGATGGTTGAGTAGACCAAAAGGAAGGGAATAAAATTCCAGTGAATATGAAACCTGCTCTGCAAGCAAGTGGTAAGTGATCTCTGAAGTCTGAACTGTTCTCAAAATTTGATTTGCATTTCTTCCAGAAGATCATGGCGCCAGTAGAAATATGGTTCATAACACTCTTCTTTGCCAGGTGTAATTCCTGTATGCCGAGACCAAGTCATCTTGGGTTATCTCTCTAGGATTTCTTCCAAAAGTAAGGATTATCTGGAAGGTTTTTTAAAATATGACAGAAGTTTTTTTGTTCTCATCCTCTGTAATAGTTGGGTTCTAAGAATGATTTATTTCATGCAAATCACTGAAAGTTAGGTACAAATAATTAACTAATTAAAAGTTAACACTCGAAGTTTCTACCTCTGATTACTACTCTAAACTAATGTGACAATGCCTATTACATAGAATCACAGAATGGTAAGGTTGGAAGGGTCCTCAAAGATCATCTAGTTCCAACCCCTTGCCATAGGCAGGGACGCCTCCCACTAGTACAGGTCACTCAAGGCCTCATTCAAGTCGGCCTTGAACACCTCCAGGGAGGCAGCAGCCACAAAATCCCTGGGCAACCTGTTCTAGTGTCTCACCACCCTCACTGGAAAGAACTTCCTCCTAACATCCAGTTTAAATCTCCCCTTTTCCAGTTTAGACCCATTGCCCCTTTTCCTGTCATTACAAGACCTTGTAAATGCTCTCCACTCTTACATTCTAAAATAGTTGTTGATAAAGAAAGAAAGTGATAGGATAGGTATAGGAAGTATTCATCCTGGTGAGCCCAGATAATCACCTGCAGAATCAATGCTACATGTGTTAAGGTCACCAGTTGAGAGGGAAGGAGCAAGGTATGGTGTTTATTTCATCTGGCCATTGTGGCCTACTTTATACAGTTTCTCGTTCTCATTTTTGTTTGCAAACATATATGCCTTTAGAGCAACAGCTGACAACAAACCTATATAGTACATAGGTACTATTAGGACTCTTGCAGTTGCTTTCCTGGCCGTCTCAATATCACTCAGGAGAATTAGGTGCTGATGAATACATCAAATGTAGTACATTTTAATAAAACTCAGAGAGTCATATAAGCATAGCTAAAACATTTCAATGCATATGTCTTTAAAAATGTGTGGGGCTATAAAATCTCAGAGGAAAGTAGCAGCATCATGTTTTGTGTCTGTTGCTATGGGAACTCTATTTTTCTGCTTTTATTCAATAACAATGTGAACTAGCTCTTAAGCCTGTGCAGCAACATGACCTGCTGAAGACTAAATTGCTAGAGTTCTACATACTTACACACACTTTCTTCTTTGTTACATTTTGCTCTTCGAGAATAAACAGGTTTTAACATAAAAGCAAAGATTTTGACCAGCTGAGTCCTTTCCACTACTTGCTGTGCCTTTCACTTTGTGGTTCATAAAAATGTGAGGTAGGCAATTGTGCAACAGTAGAGAGGTCTAAAATTCAAATGCCAAATTCACTTTCATTCAAACATATCCTTTTTCTCACAGATTAAAAAAAACAAAAACAAAAACAACAACAACAAAAAAAAACCCACAAAAAACCAATATGAAGCACTGAAAGGTGAGGGAAAGATAATTTTTAGATCTTGACTAGCAAACCAAATATTCTTATTAATATATTCTTTGTCTCACAGTAGCACAAACACTTTTGAGAACCACTCAGTTAAACACTGCAGTCACACAGAGGAGTAAAGTTTGTAGGAAAAAAAATCTAAGTTGTATAACTTCAGAACATTCTTTATTTGGTCATTTTTCAGAAGCTAGAAGGGAAGAGAATGGTAGTCACAGCAAATGAAACACAGGTGTTTGCATGTACTGGAGGTAATAAAGAGATCAAGTGAAAGACCACAGCATTTCACCAGAGCATGGACTTGGATGCTCTTGTTTGACTTCTTTCTCCAGAACTCCTTATCACCTTTTAAAACTGTTTCTTTATGGAATATGTGAAATATGCTAGAGCAAAGAAGCTTGGCATCAGAACTTAGACTAGAGAGAAAAGTGAAGAAGAGGGTTGAGGAAACAAATACAACTGTACTGCAAGGAATGAATACACTGTGCTGTTTGCCACCTTCTAGTAACTTGTTTATAATCTCAGTATCAGTGCCAGTAATGGGAGTTATCACATACTTGAGGATGAGTGTTGGGTGCAAACAAGTGGAAAGTGAAAGCAACAGTCAAAGTGCTTATTTAAACACATTTGATATTTGGAATGCAAAAGAAAGCTTCCACCTTGCTTAGGTACTAGCAAAATAACCTGAGTCGTGGATGGGAGCTATGTGTATAGACATGCAAATATTATTCTTTTGGACAGTTTCAATGTTTGGTTTCTGCCTTACATCCCTGTAGAAAGCACTGTTATTTTTTCAACAGAATCAAATTTTGTTGTTGTTATTGTTTGTTTGACTGCCTTTTACAAAATGTTGGAAACCAAGCAATCCCTGTAGGTATTCTCTCTCACGGCAAGGAATTTATATTTTTTAAGGATTTTTTTTTTTAAACCTATTCTTCTTTAGAAATCTCATTTTTCCAATTGTGATGGTTTGGGAGTTTTCCTCCCGTCACTTTGAATTCACCAGACTAGCTCAAGTGTCTGGAAATTAGGACGAAGCTATATATTTACAGCACAGCACACATTTACAAGCATATATACACAATGTATGCAGATATTGACAATTATATATCATTATACGCAAGTTAGAAAGTAATACAGAAATTCAGAACCCCTCCTGCACAGCAGAACCACCCAGGAGGGCTCCGAGCTAACTCCTCTTTCCCTGTACACTCCTCCCTTATCTCAGAAAACTTATGTGATAAATCTTTTTGCAGAAGAAGCAAGGGCATCAGGTACCAGAGCAGACAAGAGGGTTAGAACAAGAATGACGATCAGGTTACACAGATTCAGCCCAAGACAGTTAACATGGGAAACAGCAGCCACAGAATGAGAAACTTTGTTTTATATTTTGGGGTTTTATATCTCACAGCAATCCAATGGCTACTACAAACATCACTGTTATTTTCTTTTCACAGCCAGTGATCTAATTTATTTCAATAAAATATTCCAATTAGCCTCAAAACAGCACACCAATAAATTAAAATCTGACCCCAAAATCTGTATATGTTCCAACTACGGGAATTGGGAATTGTGTGACACAACTTTATGGCTTAACAATAAAGGTTTTTCTATATGAACTGTGAATTCCATCATAATCAATGGGGAGAAAATAAGCACTATCAAAACACACTTTATCTGACTTCTGCAAGGCACTGATTTCAAGATTATGTAACTTTTACATTAAAGCATTTCCATTTGAGTCTCCATAAGGAGAGAATGACTGGGTGTTTACATTATACAGCACTACAGTAATTTGGATAAATGCCACCCACACATAGCAGGATTCTGAAAAGAAAATGAGTACCAGAGCAGTGTCTAGAGTTCAAAGAAACAGCAGTTTGAGGCTCAAGACCACGAAAATGAAATTCAGTCTTACAAAACAAGGAAAGTTAGAATCTGAGCCCTTAAGACTTACTGAATTCATAGAATCATAGAATGGTAAGGTTGGAAGGGAACTCAAAGATTATCTAGTTCCAAGCCCCTGACATAGGTAGGGACACCTCCCACTAGTACAGCTCACTCAAGGCTTTGTCCAACCTGGCCTTGAACATCTCCAGGGAGGGAGCAGCCACAACCTCCCTGGGCAACCTATGCCAGTGTCTCACCACCCTCACTGCAAAGAACTTCCTCCAACTGCTCCAGACTAGATGTCAGGAGGAAGTTCTTTACAGTGAGGGTGGTGAGGCACGAGGTGCTCAGGGAGATTGTGGCTGTTCCCTCNCCCTCTCTCTGCAGGCCCCCTTCAGATGTTGGAAGGCTATTCTAAGGTCTCCTTGAAGCCTTCTCTTCTCCAGGCTGAAGAGCCCCAACTCTCTCAGTCTGTCCTCATAGCACAGCTACTCCAGCCCCTTTGAGCATCTTTGTGATGATGATGACAATGATGACAACAACCATGGTGTGACCTGAAATTACTTTCAGGAAGCTTCATTGTGGGTCAGCTGAACTGTTTCTTTTTCAGAATTTTGATACTCAACATTTAATTCAGCCACTTCTATATTGTTATTGCAAGTTAACACTATTTAGCACATCCATTGTGGGTCATAATTTAAACTTTCTTTTCTTAAAAACACCTAGATAATTAGAAAATGTAATCTTTTCACAAATGTCACAGTAAAAGAAACTCATGAAAAATGAAACTTTCCTGCATACAGCTTCAATTCTTGACAAAACAGAGTTTCATAATGAAGACAGCTGAAAAATCTCCTAGCTGTTACTCAAAGAAATACACAAAAACTGTAGACTGAAGAAGCAGACTTTCAATCTAGAGAAAAACACTGAATTGTCTTGATTACACATATAGTTCCCAATTAGCAAAAGGCAATTATTCAAAGACTGTTTGAGCATAGATGTATTACTGTCTTATGCTAACTGGCACTACTTCATTTCCTTCTCTTTAACCAAGTGCTTTCTGTTCTGTATTAAGGAAAACACATTTTTCCTTACCATCTTCTGATAATTCCTTAATTTAAGGCCCTCATTACTTCTGCTCCCTGTGGCTTGAATTCAGACATTGTGTCAAGAACAACAGGGTCCTGTAGCTAGATTGTGCAGTTTTCATTTAGGAACTAGCAAGTATTATTCAGATGTAGAGCAGGGAGGACACACAATCAAGAAGCAAGGTGTAACACGTAGAGATGTGTCCCAAATGTTTCCCTGTCTTAATACAATTGCTTCTAGGACGATTTGTTAGAGGTGGAATGTTTTACATAAGCTCTTTCCCCTCCTCATAACACTATTACAGTTTCCATTCTTTGTATTTTCTCGTGGCACTTTCACCCTGGCAGAATGTGAACAGCCTACCCATAGTGCATGAAAGAATATGAGCAACATCTGTCACAGGTGGTTTGTCTCATCTTCTCCCTGGAGAAAGAGCTGTGTATGTAGTGGATAGGGATATAAATAATAGATTATTCCTCTCCACTATTAAACTAGGCATAAATAAATAGATAAATAAATAAATAGTTTGATTCGAACTGAAATTTGTTTTCTTGCTTCTGCTAACCAAAACATTAAAAGTCAGTGACATAGGAAAATTTCTGTTCAGCTTCAGAAGAAATATTTCAGAAGAATGAAATATTCTTCTGAATATTCAGAAGAAGAATTTCTTCTGGATATTCAGAAGAATATTCAGAAGAAATGAAAGGTTAGATTCCTAAAACCTTGCTGAAGAAAAAGCTGACAAAGGGAAGATTTCTTCATACCTAGGACCTCAACAATTTTAATAACAGCATGGGAACATGATGTATTCAGTCAATATATAACCAGATTCCAAATGAAACAGGAACAGGTTGCCCAGAGAGGCTGTGGATGTTCCCTCCCTGCAGGTGTTCAAGGCCAGGTTGGACAAGGCCTTGAGTGACCTGTACTAGTGGGAGGTGTCCCTGCCTATGGCAGGGGGTTGGAACTGGATGATCCTTGAGGTCCCTTCCAACCTTACCATTCTATGACTCTATGATTCTATGATGTTTAGGGATTGATTCGTTGTTTGGGACAAAATGAAGCAGTCATAATGAAGTGGAAAGTCTCTATCTGACAAGGTCTTCTCCTTGGTGTTTGTGGCAGTTTCTTAAGATGGGGCATTCCCATTTCTTGTGATTTTATAATGTTTACTCTTACACTTTCTATTTCAAATATATGGCAACTTTGAGTAATGTATTAGCAATTTCAAGATGACTAGAATCACAGTCATTCCAGGGGATATTTTATTTAGTTTCAGAGAAAGTTATATTTAGAGGGAATTAGTATGTTTTTAGATAAATCCTACTTATCTCCTACCTTTTCTCTCATTCTTCAAGAGTTCCTTCATAATTGTCATTTTTTAAACAGCTTTTTTACTACCATATAGTTAAACTGTTTTTCAAGTCATATTGTTATATATGGTTATAATACTTGTCCTGGTTCTAAGTAGAAGAATCTCTTCGCAGGGTGAACTCTCTGTAGGAGGGATTTTAATGCCAGGGTGGATCAGCCATGGTATAATTATCATGGGTTCTGTCATGGATTGAGTTGAACCTGCTGCAGTAATTCATACCATGCTGCAGTCATACCAGCTTCAAAAAATGAAAGTGCTAACTGGAGCAAAATATTATGGGACTTGAAATTCAGATTGCAACATAGGAGGCTTCCAGTTACAGTTGCTGCTTTTGGGTTCTGGGGTATTGGTTCTTTTCTGCAGGCAAGGTGGTGGAAGGTGGTCCAGGTTGGATGAGGCCTTGAGTAACCTGGATTAGTGGGAGGTGTCCCTGCCTATGGCAGGAGGTTGGAACTAGATGATCTTTGAGGTCCCTGCCAACCTTACCATTCTATGATTCTATGAAAGAGTGGGAGTCAGGTAGCTGCTGGTTTTGATTTTCTGTCTTATTTCTGTCTTATGCTGGTTTTTGTTTGTTTGTTTGGTTGGTTTGGTTTGGTTTTTGTGGGTTTTTTTTGTTTGTTTGGGTTTTTTTGTAATTTATATTCTGATTAAAGAAAAAGTAATTTCCAGTGTCAACACCCAATATCATCTGGCAATATAAATCTTTCTTAATTACTATTACTGTATGTTGCATGTAGTATTAACAAACACATGAGGTGCATTACAAGGAAGTATGGTTTATCCCTATGTATACGTAAAGAATTTTAGCAATTTCTGTCCTGCAGTTAGCAAGATTTAAATCTATTCAATATTGAGTAATCTCTAAGAAGCAATATAACATGGATAATTATTCAGAACTTCGTATTCTCCTCCCACTTTTCTTAAACAGTGTTTTTCTGAAAAAATAGCCAGACTAGATCTGCTATCTAATGAACTAATGATCTATGAGTGACATTCATCATTTAAAATTATTCATAGAGCAGCTTAGACTGAAGTTGTGAGTCTGGATGATCCTGTATGCTGGGAAGCGAGGTGCAGAGATACTTCAAAACTGCTCTGCAGAAATCCATCACCGGCTCATTTATGCAGGCAAAAAGGTATAATGGAAAGAAAACTTGAAATATATTAATCAGAATTTGTGTTTCTGCAGGCAGAGAATGCAGACAAAATGACATCAGAACTGAGAGAATTGTACCTCTTTATGTTAGTGGGAGAACTGACTGAAGTGTCTTGACTTCCTTGAGTCTATCTCCTAGAAATAAATCATAAACCCAAACTTTCAAATGTCCTTCTAATTGTTTTAGATTTCTTATGGTTGGGAGGACAATTATGTCTTTCCAGATCTGCAGGAACTGTGAAAAGAAGTAGCCCCAGAAACTTAGTATTCAGACAGTATGAGCCCTTTTGGCACAACTGGAACTGGATCACAACACTGAGAGACACCTGTCTGCAGGAAAAGTTATAACAAGAACTGAAGGATGTTCTGCAGATAGTTCAAATATAAGTATGGACATGATTTATTTACTGGCCATGATACAATTACCTTGGAGGAATATCTGACGTGTTCTTCAGATAGACATAGCCTTAATTCATCCCTCTTCACCACTCTGCTGCTACTACTTGTGACG
>VWYK01033391.1:0-11019 GCA_013399775.1 Semnornis frantzii | reverse complement strand
CTCGACAGGCTCTACTGACTAGAAGAATGTTACATTTTGTCTGATATGACTTACATGATGGCATGTCAGACTAGTCTCCAGCCACGTTTGAATGATACAGCTTGTATGGAGCTGAGATGATTTGTCAAAACAGTCAAAGTTAGCTGACACCAGCTTGGTAGATCACTGTCTGACTTCAATCTTGAGTGTTAGAGTTCTTTAACTGCCACTTTTATTTTGCTGTTAGTGAGGGAAAACTAAACTTCAGAGCAAAATGGAATTGCCAAAAACTTGTTGAAGTTGTCACACACTTGTATGCCTTAGGTCTGCTCTGTTCTATACTCTATAGACCAGAAGCTAGTGCCACTGGTTGATCGGTGAAAAGGTTCTGATTTTTATGAAGTCTTAAGCTGTTTTGTATTTCGCAGTGTTGACAATGTCTGTTGTAGGAGGGTACCTTAAAGAAAAATGAATCAATGCCTGTCTTATCTGACTTTTCAGAATATAGTTGAGATGACTTCTTTTTCTTTGAAGTTTTAGTCAGCAGTGAAACTAAGTAACTTCTATTTCTGCTGAATTTTTGAAACAGAGTTTGTATTTTAGAAAGTACTAATTAGAGAAACATCTTGTTAGCTACTCCCAGAGTCTCACCCTAAATGCTTGAGGAGTAAGAAAAAGACTTCAGAAAGGATGGTGCTTAGCTGATTGTATTAATAGGTGGTACAAAAGGATGGGTGATTTTTGAGAGGCTATTTCATGGAATGTATTTTACTGCAGAGTTGCTGCCACAAAGAGCCCTATTATTTTTATTGGAACTGGTGAACACATAGATGACTTTGAACCCTTTAAAACACAGCCTTTCATCAGCAAGCTCCTTGGTACGTACTATGGTTCTTAAAAGACTTTTTGAATTGGATATTAGAAAGTCAAAATGTGATTTTTCTTTAATGCTAACTTCAGAACTGGTTGGTTTGTTTGTTTTCCAGGTATGGGTGATATTGAAGGATTGATAGATAAAGTAAATGAGTTGAAACTGGATGATAATGAAGCACTCATAGAAAAGCTCAAACATGGTAAGTTATCCCCAAGGCCTGGATAGTGAGTGTCTCTCTGTGCCCTAATCATGGCAGGCTCTCTCAGAGATGTTGACCACTGAGCTAATTTGTGTTATGTGTAGGGATAAGTAACTCATGCATAGTAAAGAATGGTTATTCCTTCTTTAATAAACGTGGCAGGCAAGTAAATGGAGCTGTGACTTTTGAGTGTTAAGTCTGTCAGCTACCATTTAAATGGTTTAGCCATGTTAATATGTACTTATCTATGCAGTGTAGTATTTACCTGGTAACTGTAAAGAATAATTGAGGGAAGGGCAGTAAAAGTGAAATTACCAGTGTGAATTCTGCTAATCCTTTTTTTTTGTTGTGCTTCAGGTCAATTTACATTAAGAGATATGTATGAACAATTCCAAAACATCATGAAAATGGGACCGTTCAGTCAAATCTTGGTTAGTTATCTCAAAAATAATCTTCTTAGACTTTAATTTGTATCTGATAAACTTCTGCTGTGAAGTTTAAAACTGGTTTTGAAGTCTGTGTTTGTTTTTTCAAAAAGGTGAAATGATTTGCCTACTGCAGTATGTAACTACTGAAAGAATGCCTAATTAAAGTTAGCTTTGCTCATTCTGACACAGCTTTTGCTTTCCATTTCTAAATCAAGGGTATGATTCCTGGGTTTGGAACTGACTTCATGAGTAAAGGCAATGAACAGGAATCAATGGCAAGGCTAAAGAAACTGATGACTATAATGGACAGTATGAATGACCAAGGTAAGATGAACTTCAGCCACTGCTTGTGTTTTTTCCATTATTGACCAAGCTTACTGACAAGAGACCTTTTGGAAACCAGTTGGACATAAGGCAGCATCTACAGTGATGGAAAATGATGAGGGGCATTTTTCACTGTTAGAATGGCAAAGAGTACATGTGTCTCAAACTCTCTAATTATTTAGAGATAATTCAACAATTGTCTGTTGCTGCTCTGTTTTGTGTAGAATAGAAGAAATTTTAAAGCATTCTATTGCAAAAGACTTAGTAGAGTGTTTTTATTTTTCATACAGTAACTCCTGCTTAAATTACTGACACTATACTTGCAAATTAAAAAGCTCCATTCAGCTTTCATCTGTCATTGCTATCTTTCTTTCCACCTACCTGCAAATTTACTCGGTGACTGGTCTCTGAAATTCGAGGTGTGTTGTTTCTAATTCACCTGTAACTCTTGCAGGAGAAATGTGCTCTCACCTTTGTGCTAAACTCATTAATATGATTTAAGACCAGCTGTGTTGAGAGCATAATTTATTCAAGTACCTCTTTCTGTTATGATGATTAACACATGAACATAACAGTTTTTCAGTACCATAATATTCTAGGGAATATCTCAATGTAAAATTTTCAAAAATTATTTCTAAAACTATTTTTTTTTGTCTTCTGGCTTAAAACTAAATTCCCAAGAATGAGAACAAGTTTACTGCCATGTACAACAGGTTTTAACATGAGTAACTGAATGATTTTTTTTCTTTCCTGTGCTATAATTGCAGAACTTGACAGTACAGATGGTGCCAAAGTATTCAGTAAGCAACCAGGAAGAATCCAAAGAGTAGCAAGAGGTTCAGGTGTTTCTACTAGAGATGTTCAGGAGCTTTTGACCCAATACACTAAGTTTGCACAGATGGTGAAAAAGATGGGAGGCATCAAAGGGCTTTTCAAAGGTAAAAACAAAAAACCCCAAACACAGACATATATTAACTCAGTGGGGAGATCACTTGATGTGCAAATAGAGAGGATGTGTGCAAATGTCAATTAGACGTTTAAAGAAGAGAGAGTAAGTTGCAGCTCATAATGTTTGAAATCTTTCATGTAACTGGTAAAAGCTGAACTGTTTGTCACAGTGCTGTAACTTAGCAGTGGAAGTTACTGTGTTTTTGCTTTATCAATATTTTGCTTTATCAATGCTCTTCAACCTGGAGAAGAGAAAGCTTCAAGGAGACCTTAGAGTAGCCTTCCAGTATCTGAAGGGAGCCTACAGGANGGAGGCCTTGAGTGCCCTGTCCTAGTGGGAGGTGTCCCTGCCTATGGCAGGGGGTTGGAACTAGATGATCCTTGAGGTCCCTTCCAACCTTTACCATTCTATCATTCTATAATACAGACTTTGTTACTAGTACAATACTGACAGTTCAGTCTGTTATGGGGGGTGTCAAGGACCGATCCTTAAAGTACTTACAAGTGGCTGGTGTTGTAAGGTTGAATTGAGGCCTTGGATGGGTTTGATTTGAAAATTAGTAGGTAAAAATACGGTTTTTTTAGCCCTATATATTAATCAGTTGTCTTACAAAATTTTCTTTCTCTTTCTTTTTTTAATTTTTTTTAAGGTGGTGATATGTCCAAGAATGTAAACCCATCACAGTTGGCCAAACTGAACCAGCAGATGGCAAAGATGATGGATCCAAGAGTTCTTCATCATATGGGTATGTGTTGGCTTTTTACAACTTCAACACAGGACTACCAATTACAGTGAAAGAACTTGAAATGTAAGGTGAAGTGAGAAAGTGTGCATTATATATCAGTATTGCATCTTTCTGGGCTTTCTAAGAAGAACCAGAAAGTTTAGTCCACGTGTCCTGATGAATACTTAGCAGTGCCTAATCTAGTCTCAGTAGGAGTGTTGAATCCAAATGAAGAGCATTTGGAGTGGTGTCTGATAAAATAGTGATGTGATAACTTGAAATGTGATCATGGTATAACAAATCTATTCCTAAACTTTCCTTCCATTTAAGCTTTGCCTCAAATAAATTTGACAAGAGCAGCTTTAAATAAAAACTCCCATACTGGAACTTACTAAGCAAATTGGTCATTCCTTCAAGTTTTTTTTTCCCTGGGTCATTCTAAAACCTACATGAAGACTGGAGTTTTGCAGAGCTTATTCCCAGTAAATGGGAACATACTGGTAAGGAAAGTGTTCACCAGACAGATATTCCTTTAGTTTTCCTCAAAAAATAAACCTTTTCATCAGATGGTAACTCCTTTTAAAAGTTTGGAATATGTTTTCAAATACATCCAAACTGTAGCATCAAGAGACTGAGAAGAAATCTTTTAACCACAATTCTGGCTTTTAGTTTGTTTTCTATCTTTACAGTTTTATCACTGTGTAAATTAGTTTTGAATTTTGGACATGAATTACTCAGTTGTCCATTTCTGGTAGCCATTTAAAACTGACTTGACACTTTTGAGCTTTTGCCACTTGTGTATTACTGAAATAGGGTGTGTGCTGTAATGAGGCCTCAGAAGCAAGATAGGTGCACTTCGAAGTTAACACAGACATGTTCTTATTTTCTGCAGGTGGCATGGCAGGATTGCAGTCAATGATGAGACAGTTTCAACAAGGTGCTGCTGGGAATATGAAAGGCATGATGGGATTCAATAATATGTAAAGAAGCCTTAATAAAAATGGACTTGATTGACTCTTCATTGCGACTTCAGTGAACAAATTTGCTTTCTTCCTTTTTACAGTGATGAAGGGAGTAGTCTTTTGAAATTTTATTCAGGCTTCTCAGTTTCTACATATTTCTGAATACTATTTTTGCTTAAATTAGTTCTTCTCCACTTATACCTGATGGCACAAAAAAATTCAATTTAATAAAACAAAATCATTATGTAAAATTTTAATATGTAGAGGCACTTTTTAATTGTTTACATCAAAATGGCAGCCATTATATTTGTAAACAACCCTGGTCTTTGGTTATAGTAACATAAAGTACCACAAATATACTGTAAAATAAATGAGTGGCTATAAAGGAGGGAATGACTTGTTTCTTGTTCTTTCACAACTGTCCTCTATCATTGTGTAATGAGATTCCCTTTGTTTTGTTTCTAATGACTGTTGTAACTCTTGTTTAGCACATGTACTATAAGAGTAAGTCTAGCACACGTAAGAGTAAGCCAGTATGTGAAATGTGCTATTGCAGCTCACGTTGGAGCACTGCTAGAAGGTGGATATGCTGTGCTGAGCTTCGTACAGAACTTTGTTGTCCAGAACTTTGCTGTTCTTTCTCTATATACAAAGAACAGTGAGGAGAGACATATAGCTATGCAGATAACTAGTTGTTTCCTACACTGAAGATAATCTTCATATCAGGCTGCCAGTTAAGCAGTTCTTACTGGGATAATTTATACTAGATGAAATTCTGCTTCATAGGAGAACAACAGTTTTAGGGAGTATAGGTTTTATTCTTCTTGTGTATCCTGCAGAACACAGTTTGCAAAAGAAAACAGTAACACCATGAAAGGACAGAAACTTGTGTTCTATGTGTTCTCTCAGTGTGAGACTTCATTGCATCAAGCAGTTGAGAGAAAGGCCAGCACTGCCAGCAACAGCCATGAGTATCAACTCTGCTACCACCATTTTCATGCAAGAAGCTTCTTGTATTCCTCCTTATGGGTTCTCAGCATGTGGGGCTGAAAATTTTTCTCTGACATAAAAGAAGCCTGAAAAGGGGCAGACGAGCTTCAGTGGAAATACGTGTAAGACTGAGCTCTGTCTTCCTGTGGGCATTTATTTCACTGGAAAGTGTTCATGCTGCTCAGACAAGTTACCTGTATGTGGATGCATGGCTAAATAAAGTTCATTGAGAACTTGAAGTAGATAAGGAGAGGCTTAAGGTCACTAGGTTTGTAGCGCGGGGAAGGCCACTAGAAGGAGCTAAGGGACAAGAGAAGCACAAAACAAGCTTAATTGCTTGCAGCCAGCGCACGACTGTAGAAATAGGTTTCTGTTGCACGTTCACTTTTTTAAACAGATGGTTGATAAAAGTAACCCTTCATCAGCTGTGTTGTAATCACAGAATCACACACTGTTGGGAGCTAAAAGATACCTCAAAAGATTATCCAGTCCACCCCCCCTCGGCCAGAGCAGGATCACCTATGCCACATGACAGGGACGCATCCAAGCGGGTTTTGAATGTCTCCAGAGGGGGAGACTACAAACCCCACCCTGGGCAGCCTGTTCCAGTGTTCCATTACCCTCGCAGTGAAAAACTTTTTTTTTTATGTTTACATGGAACTTCGAGCCCTCAGCTGGAAACCGATTATCTAACAAGCACCTTTTTCCTGCCTCCTGGGAATAAACGTTATGCTCTCACTCAAACACATCCCATGGGCTGAGTCTTCCATGCTTTGCATTTCTCTTCTGTTCCGTGCTCATCTTTCGTGTTCAAGGCCCAAGCCTTTGAAAGGCTTAGCAAACTTGGCTCTTCTTGAGAGGCCTGCTACATTCTGTTAAGTATCTTCGCGTGCTTCTCAAAATGTTCTTCGATTATTTTGCAGATTTTTACGTACACCGTCTTCCTACAATGTTTTATGTTCCCGACATATCAGAGAAGCTCTCTGCTGAGGGAGAATGTTGCCCTCTGGGTGTAAGCATGGCTGTGCTTGGTAGCTCGGCTGCCCCTGGTCTCTTCCTCATCCTTCTCCGGAATCCGGTTGCTGCTGAGCTGCGGAGAGAAGATAAATGGAGGCCGTCAAAGGCTCTGTCTCGCTGCCAGGGCACCCACTGACCAGCCCCGCCAACGTACCCGATCCGTCAGTGCAGGGCGGGAGCCCAGGCGGCGCCTCAACAGGCCGCGGCGGGCTCCAAGCACCGCCCCGGCGGGCGGTGTGACGGGCGGTGCCGCCCGGCTGCTGGCCTGCCTGGGCCGNGGGGATGTGCGGGACCTGAGGGAGCCCCTAGCGCCCGGCGGTTCGCCGGTACGGGTGGCGGGGTGTAGGGGGGCCTGGCAGTGGGAAGCGGTCGGTCCGTCTGTCCGTCCGTCTGTCTGTGTCAGTCCATCCATCCGACCTTCCTTCCAGCGCTCTGTAATTACAGTGAGCGCGACGGGCACGCATGTCTCGGGTGTCTCCTGTTCACCGGAAGGTAATGCCTATTACAAACGAGCCTGATAAATATTAAATGGAAACAAGTTTCCGTGCTGTCAAATTCGCGAAGGCATTGGAAATGGCCAGGGACGCCAGCGGTTAATTACAGTGTCAATTACAGTGTCACCTGGCGAGCTGTCGTACCCGTCGTAGCCATGTCCCTTGCAGTGACCTCGGCCTCATGATGTTTCTTGCACTGTACTTTAGCTGGTTACTGCGCCTTTGCACGGCTGCTTATTCTGAGGTGGTCTTTTCTTACAGCTGTCCTCTGGCTACTCTTTTGTTGTCTTCCGCTTTAGAAAGGTTCATGCAGTTTGGTTCCATTTGAAACCCAAGTGTGGAAAATCAAGTAATAATGAAAAAAAATCTCAAACAGGCAGGCAAGATACATAGAATCATAGAATGGTAAGGTTGGAAGGAACCTCAAGGATCATCTAGTTCCAAGCCCCTGCCATAGGCAGGGACCCCTCCCACTAGTACAGGGCACTCAAGGCCTCCTCCAACCTGGCCTTGAACACCTCCAGGGAGGGAGCAGCCACAACCTCCCCGGGCAACCTGAGCCAGTGTCTCACCACCCTCACTGGAAAGAACTTCTTCCTAACATCCAGTTTCAATCTGCCCTCTGCCAGTTTAAACCCATTGCCCCTTGTCCTGTCATTGCAAGACTTTGTAAATAATCCCTCCCCAGCCTTCCTGTAGGCCCCTTTCAGATATGGAAGGCTACTCTAAGGTCTCCTCAAAGCCTTCTCTTCTCCAGGCTGAAGAGCCCCAACTCTCTCAGCCTGTCCTCATGGCAGAGCTGCTCCAGCCCTCTGATCATCTTTGGGGCTCTCCTGTGGATCTGCTCCAATAGTTCCATGTCCTTCTTGTGCTGGGGGCTCCAGAACTGTACACGGTACTCCAGGTGGGGTCTGATGAGAGCAGAGTAAAGGTGCAGAATCCCCTCCCTTGCCCTGCTGGCCACGCTGCTCTCAATGCAGCCCAGCCATGGGTCAAAATATTTTCTCATTAACTAGCACTGCTACTTCAGTGCAATTGAATGTGTCTGAGGAGGAGAGTGGGCATCACAGACTTTTGGTTATAAGCTCTGTATGAATATCAGAGCCAAACAGATTAAAAGTTACTTTGGTGGATAGTCTGCTCTCCCTACTGCTTCTTGCTTTTCAACCTTCTTGATGAAACTTTACATTATTGCATCACCTAATATGCGCTGCTCCAGTTCTCCCAGCTCACCTGAAGGCATCCTGGCACACGTCATCCTTAATTGTCGTTTATTTATTTTGGCATTTTGGTTGTGGACTGAAATGCCATTGTGCTGGGTACTGTACAAATGCTGTCAAACCATGTCCTGTTCTCTCTGTTTCTGGCCCAAAGGTGAGATAAAAGGTGAGTGTAAAGAGGATAAGCAAGGAGCAGCAGTTTCACGTGCTGAATTCCTGACAGGTGAGGCTTGGGTGGGTGCCATAAAGCCATTAAAAATTCCAGCAGGCCCTCTGAAGGAAAAAGGAAGTTACTTTATGCTGTTCGTGGAGTTCCTTCTGCATGTTAGCGTGGTGAAAGCACAAGGTCGATTGGCCATTGTGTCTGGTAATTACTGGAATAGAAGCCAAAGTAAATACTTCTATGGCATGAGGTTAAAAGAATTGCTGAGTCTTTCAAGACCCATATATGTATTGGAGGGGGACAAACCCAAGGAGGAAAAAAAATGAGGTGGCAACCTGACTAAAGCTGTGGACTTAGTGGAACAATCTTTGTAATAACCCTAAAAGAAGATCACAAGTGTAAAGCCTGAAGGAGGAGATACAGTAACATTTGAGCTATAAAGTTAATCTAGCTGGCAGTTCTAGAATAGAGCAGCATTGACACAGTTTTGGAAAGATAAATGGAGTTGACTTTTGTTGAGGTTGTGCATGTGAAAATTAAAAGGACAAATGCTCCAGTGGTGACTGAAATGTGTATCCAGGCTTGCTGACTAGATAACAACCAAAGCAACAGCTGATATGCATTATTTATTAATTTATTTGATATTTTAGGATGCTTTAGAACCAGATTACTAAGGGAAACTGGATTCGAGGTTCCTCAATGAATGCCTATTTTCTAAAATTACTGTATTTCTCTGAAACACTGTACCAGTACCAACTATAATCATAGAATCATAGAGTGGTAAGGTTGGAAGGGACCTCAAAGATCCTCTAGTTCCAACGCCCTGCCATAGGCAGGGACACCTCCCACTAGGACAGGTCACTCAAGGCCTCCTCCAACCTGCGCTTGAACACCTCCAGGGAGGGAGCAGCCACAACCTCCCTGGGCAACCCGTTCCAGTAGAACCTCACCACCCTCACCACCCTCACTGGAAAGAACTTTCTCCTAACATCTCCTCTCTTCCAGTTTAAACCCATTGCCCTTTGTCCTGTCATTGCAAGACTTTGTAAATAATCCCTCCCCAGCCTTCCTGTAGGCCCCCTTCAGATACTGGAAGGCAATTCGAAGGTCTCCTGGAAGCCTTCTCTTCTCCAGGCTGAAGAGCCCCCAACTCTTGTAGCCTGTTCTCTTAGCAGAGCTGCTCCAGCCCTCTTTGGGGCTGCCCTGTGGATCTGCTCATACACTTCCATGTCCTTCCTGTGCTGTGGGCTCCAGAACTGTACTGGAGGTAGTGTAAGTGGAGCATGGGATGGGTGTGCAAGGTATGAAACCCTGCTTTTTAAGCTTTAAATATTAGCTTTTTTTTTTTTTTCTAAGTTAAAATATTTGAAGCATTTGAGTTAAATGAGCCAAAATCAGATGAAGAGTCTGTGCCTTTAAAGTAGCTGTAAGGAGAGGCTCATGTTGCTTGCTGTTACTATTCAGAGTACTGTTTGTGGTGCTCTGTTGCAAGAAATAGTGCTCTTCAGCACTGTGACTAAACATGAAAAATGGCATCATTGTATGATGCCAATAAAGGAGCGTGAAATGCTCATAAAAGACTAATTCTGTGGTGCTTTTTGCTCCAAAAAATGCAGATCCAAGTTGCAGGAACTGGTGCTCGCTTATGTAGCACAGCAAAGAGCACTCCCTGAGCTTAGGTTGCTCCACTGCTTTCAGTATTTGTGGTTTTATAGCTTTGATGTTCTGTTCCTGCTCTGTTCCCAAGGCTGAAACACAGCAGAGCGTGTGCGGAGCCCTGGACAGTCAGGTTTGGTTTCTTACATGAAAATGTAGTTCTGCATGAAAATGTAATGTTGTTTCAGCTGAATTACCTCAGTGGAAACTTGGCTCTTGATTCTGCTCTGCTCCTTCAGGAAAATTTCTGAAATGGTAGCTTCAGAAATGCTAGGAGAAGCTGAAATGACTTGCAGTTTTGAGAAGCAGTGGTGTGAGAGCTGGGAGAGATGATGGATGTGTGCACTCCCTCTCAGCACGTGATCTTTACCTTCCCTCCCTCCTCTCTGTGAGCACCAGAAAAATCTGTGCCTGGAATGAAGGAAACTATTCTGCTCCCCACAGCCCCCTCTCTGCTCTGCCCACTGCCTCTCCAGACTAACTGAGCCTATTTGCATTGCAAACATAATTTACATAATGTAGCACAAGAGATGGGAATGGTGATGCTGTGCTTACAGTGTTTATGGGATGTCCTACGACTATGTGATTAAATCATATATTTTTATACATAATTTTAAATTGTCTCTGTGGAGATAATTAAGGTTGCATAGGCGAGAAGCTGAAAACTGGAATGTGCCTGGTTTGTGCAACCCAAATTCTGTGTACAGAATCAAAGAATGTTAGGGTTTGGAAGGGACCTCCAGAAATTGAGTGCAACCCCCCTGCCAAAGCGAGATCCTCTGTTACAGGCCACACAGGAGCACACTCAGGTTGGCTTTCAGAGTCTCCAGAGGAGACTCCAGAATCTCTCTGGGCAGCCTGTTCCAGCACTCCTTCACTCTCACAGTAAAGAAGATTCTCACGTTGAGGTGGAACTTGGTGTGTTCTAGCTTATATCCATTCTTCCTTGTTCTATTCCTGGGTACCACTGAAAAGAGCCTGTCCCCTTCGTCTTGACATCCACCTTCGCTTCTTCACACTAAACAGTCCTAGTTCTCTCA
>VWYK01033387.1:1161-15483 GCA_013399775.1 Semnornis frantzii | reverse complement strand
ATCAGTATGCTTTGTTGACTTCAATAAAGTGGGATAGCCTTAACTCTTTGCATATAGATTTGCAGATCTATGCTGTGACACCAATTCCTGAAAACCAGGAAGTCTTGCAGAGAGATGGCATTCCTGATAACATCAAGAGCTTTTACAAAGTAAATCACATCTGGCGATTCCGATATGACAGGCCATTTCACAAAGGAACCAAGGACAAGGAAAATGAATTCAAGGTGAAGTACCGTACCCTTTCCAGACCTACTGTACCTATGGATTCATTTGTAACATCAGGGATAGTTGTCTTATGGAAAGGTTATCTACATTTGTGTTATTTCACCATACGTGGTATAATAAATTCTCTAGAGGAGATGGCAGCTCAAGTTTGACTATTTCATTTCTCATTTTAGTGTAAATAATACAATAAATATATGTGAGATGGGAAGGTCTCTTTGCATTTGGGAATGACAGGAAAAAAGTCCTTTTTTTTTTTTTTTCCCCCTCAAAAAAAGTGATAGAAGACAGAACTAGAGAGAGGAGAGCAGCCTCCAGAGAAGTTCATAAAGCAGATGAGAAAACATTAAGTAGGTAAATTGGGGTATGGATAGGTTTGCCAAAAGTTGTCTCTCCCTAGAGCAAGGAAGAGTAATTTTTGACTAAACTGCAGTATAATGTTCTGTTCCTGTGATATCAAGACTAGAAACTACCTCTGAACTCATCTGAGATCATCTCAAGAAGAGTCATAGCTCCTTCCCTAATATGCAAATTATTTCTGTTCCTCTTAATAAAAATGTCACACTGAAAATTCATCTTGCATTCTTTGGTTTAATGTTAATTCTGACCCACTAGAAACACATCTTGGACCAGAATATATTCTGGTATTCAGATACACAAAGTGAATTATCCCATAACAATTTCATTCTAGAATGAAAGAATGAAGGACAAACTGTGAGGGTAATAAATTAGCTCTAATTAAAGCATAGAGATTCATTGCATACCTTGTATATATTTTGTGTAAGCATTAAACTATGTTTTGATTTTACAAAGCCTTTGCATAAACTCTTTAACAGTGGTACATTAGAGTATTCCATCAACAGTGCTTTCTGAGTTCTCAAATAGGACTTCAGAGAGAAGAGCTGGTTATTCTGTGTGATCTCTAAGTTATTCCTCTTCTGAACTCTCCCTCTTGGAAAGAAAATATTAAAATGCTGGTTCAGTTGCAAGTGACATTCAGAGATTGGAGGACAACATGTTTTGAGTGTGAAGAATCAGCATAAGTAACTGCTTAGCAGTAGGTCCTAGAAATTAAGGAGGAAAATTAATATCACAGGCTTCTGGGATAAGTATTTCAGTAGAAATTTGGACGCTAATACTTTTTTTTTTTTAATATGTACTTTTACTTATCAAGGTATTCATAAAGAAAGCTAGGGATAATTAAGAAAAATACAAGGGCAAATTAGAGAAATAAATTGGTGTTGTATATTGTAGAGTCTGTGGGTGGAGAGAACCACACTGATCTTGGTGCAGAGTTTACCTGGAATATCTCGTTGGTTTGAAGTGGAAAAACGTGAAGTGGTAAGAGACTAAGGACAATGAATGTCATGGATTTGTTTCTTTTCTTGATCATCTGATGAACTACTGTAAGATTTTTGTCTAATGGTTTTGAGTGAGTTTTAAAGCTTGCTACCTCAAAATTGCTTTACCAAATGTTTTGAGTTGTCTGGTTCCGCTTATCTTTAAAAGTGTTGTTAGGAAAGAATCAGTATTGTGATTCATTTAAACAGGTGATGAGGAACCAAGTTTGAGAACAAAAATGGGCAACCAAAAGCAACACTTAATAATAGCAAATTACTTTCTTAAAAGTCAGCTTGATGGAGCGTTTAATACTTGGAATAACCTGGTCTGGTTCAGGATGTCCCTGCCGGCTGGTTGGACTAAATGAACTTTTTCAGGTCCCTTCCACCCTGCCAGACCATTCTATGATTCCATGATTCTATAGCACAGTATTCTTGAAAATTAAGCATTCTCCAAGTTCCTCTACTTTAATGAATGTCATGTGGTTATATCTCTGTGTCTGCCTGGAGCTCTGTTCCCTACACATGCAGGGAACCTGTAGGAATAGGGCCTAAAATAGGAATCTGTTACTGCCACGTGGTCATATCTTTTCCTTCATTGTTGTTGTATTTCATAGAAAATCTTTTAATGCATTTCAAATTTATCTGCAGGAGTGTTCCTCCTATAAAGATCTCTAAATAATTGGTCACTTGTTAAGCCTAGGAGTGTAACATTTTTAACTGTTTTCCTTCCTATCAAAGCCAGTCTTAGAATCATAGAATCAAACGGGTTAGAAGAGACTTCCAAGATCATCCAGTCCAACCTATCACCCAGCCCTATCCAATCAGCTAGACCATGGCACCAAGTGCCCCATCCAGTCTTTTCTTGAACACCTCCAGGGTGTTCAAAACACTGCTGACTGTTCAGCTGCTATCAACCAGCACCCCCCAGGTCCCTCTCTGCCTGGCTTCTCTCCAGCAACTCTGTCCCCAGCTTGCAGCGCTGCTTGGAGTCGTTGTGGCCAAAGTGTAGAACCTTGCACTTAACCTTGTTAAATCTCATCCCATTGGCCTCTACCCACCCATCTAGCCTGTCAAGGGCCCTCTGCAGAGCCCTCCTGCCCTCCAACAGATTGACACCCGCTCCTAACTTGGTGTCATTACAATAGTCTCTTTAAATAAAGGGATACCATTGTAGAACTGATTTTCTCTAAAACTCTATTGTGTTTTTCTTTTATAATAGCAACAGAAAGTTACATATTCACCATGCTGATATTCCCCTGAAGAAAACCAGAAATGGAACTTAGTAAAAAATAAATAAAAATTGTTCAAACCTGAGAAGTTTTATTAGATGACTCCTAATGAGTCCTTACTAGGTTAATACAGCCCCTAATGTGAAGTTCCTCAGTTTACTATCATGTTAGCATTGTAGTCACCGTTTCTGAAAGTTAACTGTCATATTTTTTTCATAGGCATGTCCTAGATCATAACTTGTATGGTTATATAAATTTTAGTATCTACAGGTCTGTACTCTCCACAACGCTTAGCTTTTCACTTTTCCTGCAGTTCATGCTACCTGTGGGAAAAGCTCCCTCGGCCTCTACAGAAGACAGGCACATCCCACTTGACTGAAACTTGATTATCATCTTAACTCAAGCTTAATATTCAAACGCCTCATCAATAGTTTTTATTAGCTTTACTTCACTTTGGATGAGGGAACTAGCTCACCCATACTGAAGCATTGGTCTCTGCCTTTAATCATGGCAATGCTCTCCTTGACTTCAAGCTCATTTTAGGTAAAATTGTCAAGGACAGTTTAGCCCTGAATTCCAAGAAGTGCACGACAGGCTGAAGTGGGTGAGTGTTTTGCGTCAAGGGCATCTGCTCTCTCAGTATCAGAAAATGAATCTACAAGAGAGTGCAGGTCCTTTTGTCCTGATTGCATGATAACATTGTCTTTGGGCTCAGAATATACACTCAGAGTTTTGTAGCCCAGGTGAAAAGCATTTTCTGCTCCAGTACTCTAGAATAACATTGTTTACTTTCAAAAAGTCAAAAATTACCTTTAATTCATTTAATCTTCAACTGAAGATTAAGTGTGTAATATTTCTCACCTCTTCTTGCAGGTGGAAATGAGTCCCCTTGAAAATGCCATTGAAGTCTTAGAAAATAAGAACCAGCAGCTGAGAACACTGATTAGTCAGTGTCAAACTCGACAGATGCAAAATATTAACCCTCTCACAATGTGTCTAAATGGGGTCATTGATGCAGCAGTTAATGGTGGAGTTGCTAGATACCAAGAGGTAAGCAATTTATTTTCTCTTTATTAAAAGTCTATCATAAGACAATGTCTGATTAATTTCTTTCTCTGCACAGATGTAGCTACTTTGTATGATTTGATGACAGAAAGTACTATAGCAGTAATAGTTTTAATTCTACCTATATTTCAGTTTGGGGTGATGTTAAATATGTGTATCTTTATCAAAACAATTATTTTGCTGAAGACAGTTTCATAAACATACTTCAGTGATGAACCAATTCACAATTACTTTGCATTCTTGCATACCTGGTTTGTTTGGGGATTTTTCATTAAATAGTTAATTGTAGCTGTATGTATTTATATGAGATCTTTTTTATCTTGAAGAGTCACATTTTTCTAGATCATTCTTTCTCTTATGTAACTTTTCAAGGAAAGTAATTTTCTGGGGAAAAAAGAAATTATAAGAAACCATCTGTATGATTAAAAAATATTTAAAGGTTGATTCATTTCCAAAAGTTGCCCCTTCATTATTATAATTTCTGAACCAATTTAAGAGAACCTTAACTGTTTAGGATACTGTATTTTAAAAGAATGTCTGTGAAATTTTAAAACTGCTATGAAAAGAAAGGGATGATTTTTTTCCCATTCCAGTTCAGTCATTCTCTTTCTCCTAATAGTCTTATGCAATAATTGAGTCTGACAGTTGTTTCTTTTCCATTGAAATGGTCAAGTTGAATAACATTCTGTCCACTTGTCTCAAAGGCTGCAGGATTCAGTATTGAATCAATAGTGTTAAATTTGATGAAACTAAAATCTTCATTAAACTACAAGAAATTGAGTCTGCTTTAGTCTTAGGATCTGTCATCGAAACTGCAATGTCATGATTTGTGAGACTGAAGCAGAGCAATGCCATGTTTGATGTTTCCCAGCTGCCTTTAAACAACAACTAAACTATTTAGCATAGTAAAGCTCCACAAAGGGAGTCCCTTGAGAAATACAATCGTGTCAGACCTGTGTCTGGTTTGAATTAGCAGTGTCAGAGCTAGCTCAGTGTCTCTGTATAGCTTTCCATTCTTCACAAGCATATTGAAGGTTATGGCTTGCTCCTTTCTTATTGTTCTTCAATTTTTAATCTTCTAGACAGTCTTCATGTTTAGATTCTCTTCTGTTCTCTCTGTCCCTCTCTTGCTATATACATCTAAAGCAGGACTTTTGGTCCCATTTTCTTGACATGTCCTTTTTTCAGTCTTTTTCTGTCTTCCTCCTGTTTTGCCACTTCTTATCTTCTATCTTCCTCCTCCTCCTTTCTGTAAATGCTTTTCTCTGATTATCTGTTACACTTGGTTTTGCCTTTTGCCCTTTACAAAGCTCAAAACTCAGTCTTTGGAGCCTGTGGTCATGAGGTAAACATGCACATGTCTTTATATAGAATCATAGAATGGTAAGGTTGAAGGGACCTCAAGGATCATCTAGTTCCAACCCCCTGCCATAGGCACAGACACCTCCCACTAGTACAGGTTACTCAAGGCCTTATCAGCCTGGCCCTGCACACCTCCAGAGNTTGACCACCCAGCCTGGATTTGTGCTTGGGATTGTGCCTACCCAGGTGCAGGACCTTACACTTGGCCTTGTTGAATGTCATGAGGTTGACCTGGGCCCACCTCTCCAGCCTGTCCAGGTCCCTCTGGATGCCATCCTTGCCCTCTAGCAAGTGGACTGTGCCACACAGCTTGGTGTCATCTGCAAACTTGCTGAGGGTGCACTCGATTCCTCTGTCCATGTCACTGACAAAGATGTTAAACAGCACTGGTCCCAACACTGACCCCTGAGGGACACCACTTGTCACTGGTCTCCAGGTGGGCATTGTGCCATTGATCACCACTCTCTGCGTGGGACCATCCAGCCAATTCCTTATCCAGCAGTGCTCCACCCATCAAGTCCATGTTTTTCCAGCTTGGTAACCAGGATGTCATGTTGGACAGAGTCAAATGCCTTACTCGAGTCCAAGTAGATGACATCAGTTGTCCTTCCCTTGTCCACTGTCGCTCTGACTTCATCATAAAAAAAGCCACTGAACTTGTCAGGCAAGATCTGCCCTTGGTGAAGCCATTGCTGGTTACCACCAATCACCTCTGCTTTGTTTTCTGTTTGCCCTAGCAGAGCTTTCAGCAGGATCTGCTCCACGATCTTGCCAGGCACAGAGGTGAGACTGATTGTTCTGTAGTTCTCAGGGTCATCCTTTTTTTCCCTTCTTGAAGATGGGTGTTATATGTTTGCCCTTCTCCAGTCAGCAGGTTCTTCACCAGTCTGCCATGACCTTTCAAATATGATGGACAGTAGTTTGGCAACTTCATCCACCTTCTCTTCAGGCCACCTACAAGCGTTAAGACCCAGGACACAGCATCCTTTGGCCAGCTGCTGCCTCCCTCCCTTCTTGCCTCCCTTCCTTCTGAAAACTGGCTGTAGATTTAACTACTGATTTTTTTTGAAATTTTTACAACCACAGAAAAAAAGTGAAGTGTTTTTTGTGCCTACTAACACCTCTCAAACTGGAATTTGTACAGTAACTTGCATTTCCTTTAGCTTCTTTATGTGTGCTAGAAGAGTTGAGGTGCTTTTGTGAGTAATTATTTGAAACCAACACTTCCAAGAATATGGCTGGATTTAGTCCAAATCTGATTAATTTCTAAGTGATGATTCTGTTTGAAGTTAGATTATTACATCTCTGAGTCATATTACAAATCTGTGTAAATCTTAGCTCAAAAGCTCTGGGACACTACCTGCTTGATACTGAGCTCGTAACTGAGAGGGGAAAAAAAAATCATCTGGCAGAAGTTTGGGATTTGGGATTTTAGCAAGTGTCAGAGGGCTCCTTTTAACAATTTTAACGTTTTTACAATTCTACTTATCTGCTGCGAAAGGATCATCTGAAATAAATGCTCTTCATTACAGTATCAGCATTTTCTAGATAAGTCTGAGTGCTTCCTTGTTATGGGTTGTTAAATCACGAAACATTGGAATTTATTCAGAGGAACTGGTATATTTATCTCCAGCTCCAGAGCTCCAGTATTTAAAAATGATTCTGCATAGTAAAGATTCTACCAGCTAAAGCTGGATGAAGAACCTTGTAAGAAGTATATGAGGGAAGTGCTAAGACAGGTGCAAAAGGAAAACACGGCACAGAGCAGCCACTATTATCCTCTTAATGCTATCGACAGAAAACAGTGTGTACGTGCAGGTATGCATATAGACAGGTTTTGTGACAAACATATCTTTGAGAGGGTCTCAAAATTTCTAAATGAGCCGCTGGAGATTTTCTTTATGAAACAGTGTTATGTCGTATACCCAGTATAATACCTTTGCAGGGTGTGATGGGTCAGGAATTTCACCCCACACCCCCTCAGTTAAAATTTACCAGACTAGCTCAGACAGCTTGGAAGTGAGATAAAGCTGTATTTAACAGCAAAGCTAAATTTACAAGCGTATATACAAAATATATATACATGTGTTTACAATTATATGTAATTTGGAAATAATACAGAAATAGCTTCCGCCCCGCCAAGGACAAAAAAAACCCAGAAGTGGCCAACACCACCCTGTCTCTCCCCAGAGAGAAAACAACCAGCAAAACTCATGTGTTACCTGGTCAGTGTTAGTGGAAGAGTTAGAAAGAGAAGCGAAGGAACAGCGAATGGATCCAGTGCCCCAGAGCCAACAGGAAAGAATTATTTATGCATCGTCTTTTTATACCTCTTAGCAAACAAATTAATGATATAGACTTTGTAATTATTATTCTTTTACAACCAATGCCCTGTTCATTCAGATTCTGCACTGAACTTTCAGGAATGTGCCAATTTCTATTATTAGAATATTCTAATAAACCTTAAACTACCACACAGTAGGATAGATTCCACGTTAAGAAAGATGCATTCTTGAACAAATGGGGAATTGGTATGTGCAGGCCATTTCTAGTGGGTAAAATGACTTTGGGATACTACAGCTAGTACAATTTGAGCATTTAAGATCGAGTAGAAGGTCATGTATGACACCTGCATGTTGGTGAGGTGGTGTTGAAGTCTGGCTTTTTGACACATAACATCTTTTAAAATGTTATTTATAGAGTCAATCAGAATATCATACACAATTTCACACTGTTTTCAAGATATCTTTGTATTTAAAAAGGAATGTAGCTCCTATTATGAAAAGAGGAACAATTAATGGGAAAGAGATAGTTCAGATGACCTGTGTTTGGTTTCATCTCTGATTTGCAGGTTTCCAGGATACTGAACAATGGGTAAATTGCATTCAAGTGGCTACATTTTATTTGCTGGTAGTTGTATCAATGTGTATACAAAAATTAATTATTTAGTATTCATTATCCTCTACTGCAGTAGAAAGCAGATTTTGTTTCAGAAATGTAATCTAGGAACTTCTTTTTTAAAAAAAAAAAAGGAAGAAAGTGTTGTGTTTTTACTGTTACCTTGTGATTTTATTTCTGCTTAGGCATTCTTTGTCAAAGAATACATCTTGAATCATCCAGAGGATGGAGACAAGATCACACGTTTGAGAGAGCTGATGCTTGAGCAGGTAAAGCAGGGGCAAGACTGAGTTGGTCACCTGCTCAGCTGGTCTAGATAAGTGTGCCAAAATAAAAGATAACATTTCAGAGGTTAATAATTGCCCAGTAGTCCTCATTATAATTCAGAAAATACTGCAAGTAGACAGTAGCATCCTATTCAAGCAGGTTTATGGGTCATGTTAATATTTTCTTCCTTAGTTCTTTTCATCATCATCTTAACCACTTCAATATTGTTCTAAATTAAGTGTTGAATGAGAAGCAAGTTTTTGTCTTGTGATGCTCATATGCAAATACTTGCACAACATCTTTTACTACTACTACAGGATTAATATTAACTCACTGAACCTTTTGATGGTTTCAGCAAATATTTCTATGACTTATTTTACCAGTGCTACAAAAAAACTCCACATTCACTGCAAGGTTTATCATAACACACAAAAAGCAAACCCCAAAACTCTTACTACAATAGAAGATATCTAAGAATAGTTGTCAAAGTAAATAAATACCATGTGATTAAACAGGCAAGTATTCTATGATTTTTTTATTTTTTATTAATTTATTTATAAGGCAATGACCTACCAGCTGCCAATATGAAGCATTTCCAGTTGTAAATAATGAAGAAAAATATTCTGAACAAGTGGTTTTACAAAGTATTTCATCTTTTTTTAACTGTAATTTGCCTATCTTTGTTCTATGCAGCATGTTGAAATTTCAAGCTTTATCGCCAGCTTGGTATAGTCAGAGTACTGGAATTTGGCAAGATGGAAATTCCAATTTTTTTGTCAGCATCATGATATCTTTCGGTCAGATTAGCTGAAGGATAGTTCCTTAGACTGCGTAAGTCAGAATAGGGACTTTTAATTTCATTTAGATCATATATAGTAATTTACATTGCAGTTTTTTTTCCCGCAAGCTATAATTAATCTCACTAACCCTTACAATTTAAAACTGGAGTTAATAACTTTGTATGACAAGAGCAGGTGATAGCAGTTAAGCTCTGTCTGACATCCACAGATGATTTGAGAGAGACCACAAAGTGCTCAGAAGGGCTGGGATGGCTGTGTGCACAGATGGGTGTGCTGCAGTCCTGACCTTGGGTCAGTGATGATGCTCAGCTGGGTGCCCGCTCGCAGGCTGCCTGTAAACATCAGCTAGTAGATCTCATCCAAAGATATTACACCATAATGTAGCTATTTTGTTTTTAATTTGTCTGATTTCTCATGTAACCAATTCAGAATTTTAAATGCCCGTGACCAAATTTGAGCAAGATCAGAGTTTTAGCAGTGTTATTCTGAAACCTTGCATCAAGAATGTACAAAAAGCCACCACTTACTGAGGTCCTCCAGGATTTGGAATAAGAGAGGGAACCATGGACTTCATGGAAATATATTACAGGGTCTCAGGTGGATGTGGCCACTGCTGTTTGTTTCATTCTTTTTATAACTATTCTTGTAGAAAAAGATTTTTTTTTTTATTTAGGGCTCAGAACTGTTCCTTTGTTAAAGTAGCCATTTAGCCCCATTTTTCCTTACATTATCCATAGCAGTGTTTATATTAGAGTTGGATGTGCATATGCCAAATTTTGGGAAAGTTGAATAGTAAAATCTGAAAAGATATACACCTTCTTGTATGTTACTGGTTTTGATTTGATTACAAGTTGTCAGGGATTTAGATATATGCTTCTAATAAAATGTGCTTTTTTTTTTTAATAATATCCTAATTGATGATAAAAGAAAAGAAAAAACAAACAAACAAAATGCCCATATTTTCCCCCTCTTTCCTCCCATCTCTTCTGCAGGCCCAGATTCTAGAATTTGGCTTGGCAGTGCACGAGAAGGTGGTGCCACAGGACATGAGGCCGTTGCACAAAAAGCTGGTGGATCAGTTCTTTGTGATGAAGTCAAGCTTGGGCATACAGGTACATCAACAGGTGCATGGATAAACTAAGAAACTTGGTTGAAGTAAGGGTTGTTTAATTTTCTTAAGCAATAAATAGCGACATCTTTTGGTGGTTTGTCCCCATTACATCTTGTAGCATTCTTGCAGTGCCACAAATTGAAGAGTTAGACCTTCCAGATAGTGGAGTGAAAAATAGTCACATGGTACTAAAGGGAAAGTATTGTCAGTGACAGGTTTAAAATAATTTTCATACTGATGATCAAGGTCATCCAAAATACAGATAGAACTATTCAAATTGCAGTCTGTACTTATCAAATCCTTAATGACATTATGTTAATTTTAATTAGTCTTCTTTTACTAACTCAATAGGAATTTTCTGCCTGTGTACAAGCTAGCCCTATTCATTTCCCAAATGGAAGTCCTCGTGTATGCCGAAATTCCATACCTGTTTCTATGAGCCCTGATGGTGCCAGGGTAATACCACGACGCAGGTTAGTTGAAACACTGGAAATTGACAGATGTTATTTGCAGAAAACGAGCCTTAAAATATGTTTATTGCATTCGTGCTTCCTTGTATGACCCACCTGAAGTATCTTTAGTCATAAATAGTTGATGTATCTGTCTCTCTTCCCCTCTCTCTCAACCAATCTATCTAAATTAATAGAGATTACTAATCATGTGCTGCTTTTGAATGAAAAATTCTGGTTGGCAACTAGAGTTCACCAGTTTGTGTTTGATTATTGTTGTAATAGTCCCTTGAGTTATCCAGCTGTCAATCGGTATTCATCCTCATCGCTGTCATCCCAAGCTTCTGCTGAAGTCAGCAATATCACTGGGCAATCGGAGAGCTCTGATGAAGTTTTTAACATGCAGGTACAAATTGGTGTCATCCTTCCAACTAGAGAGCTTACAAGGCTATTTACTAAATTAATGCTTCTGTTAGTTCATTCAGAAATCTCAAAGTTATAGCTGATACTTCTTTTTAAAAACCAAATTTTTAAATAGGCTGTTAACTTCCTTAAGTTAGAACACATTTTTATGTAATTGCTTTCTTCTTTAACTTAGAGCGTGAATTTATCACGAAAGTAATAAGTAGCAATGCATTATGATGTGAAGTCATCTGACCTTACATAGACTTTACTGTCCACTTGTAATAGTTGTGATACAGTTATTTTAATTAATTTCTGTCCATTCAATAGATATGTAACTACATCTTTATGTAGTTACATTAATTCTCTTTATAGTGGTTCACTATTTTGAAGCTAGTCTAACAAATTTCAAGTTCTTTATTTTAGTGAAAAGGATATTATAATTTTCTTTTCCAAACCTGTAAGTGTGATGTGGTAACAACAACATCTCTTCTCTATGCAGCCTAGTCCATCTACCTCAAGCCTGAGTTCCACTCATTCTGCTTCACCTAATGTGACCAGTTCTGCTCCATCCAGTGCCAGAGGTCAGTGCTTCGTCTCCTGTGATAAACCATGTTTAGTAATTCTGGATATATACACAGCTGTGCTTCTGCATATCACCTACTCGGATATCAAGTTTAACAATTCTTTTTTTAGGTGTATTAATTATTTGGGACAGGGATTTTCTTGTCATAAGCATAAAGTTGAAATAATCTGAGTTTCATTGCATGAATTTAATTGCTTGACGTTTATATTTCAGCCTCACCTCTGTTATCTGACAAACATAAGCATTCCCGAGAAAACTCTTGCCTTTCCCCTAGAGAAAGGCCCTGCAGTGCCATCTACCCTACACCTTCAGAAACCTCACAGGTAGGAAGCTTGTTGAAAGTCCTCTGAACACAAGTAACTAAGAAGGTGATAAAGGAGTTTGTTGAACTTTAAACAGATTCTGTGTCTGCTCACTGCTGTTAATTTTCAAGAGTTTTTTTGTTCCTTTTTACACGCAAATACTCTAAAACATTTTACATTAAAGAGATATCAATAGAATACAGAGTCTTTGATCAGATTTCCACTTGGCTTTGCTCAGATTTAGGTCTAGTTTTTGATACTTACTCACTGCTGTGAGAGAGCGATGCAAAGACTTAGCAGATGACACAGCCTGCTTGTGTTAAAAAGCAGTATTTGTTAATCTAGGGAAGGGGAAAGAAAAAAAAACTGTTATCACAGCAATTGTCCATGTTGACCTCACCCTTATTTCTTCTGAACTAGCTGACTCTAATAACCCACTCCATGTGGCAAACTATTTTTCGGTGTAGTTTCAGAAAAGAGAGATGGATATTTTATTACTCCAAATAAAAGAATAGGTTGCATCCTTGCCTTAAAATTATGGTCGGGTAGGTCCGTATGGGATTTGTATCTTTTGAGTTATCTGAAATATAAAATTACCTTGGTGAGCTGGCCAGTTTTGAATCCTTAATTATCTTTTCTTCTTAATGGATCTACTTTCCTAAAGTGCTTTCGTTTTACAGAGTTTCTGTTTTAATCTGTGCCATCACATGGTGCACCTCTTATTGGAGCTGAGAAAGAGAACGCAGTACAGTGTGAAAAGCCCTCCTCTCAAAACTCATTTCCACCAGAAATTTTTGATTTTTAAAAAACAACTTGGTAGTCTAGGATCCTGTACTGTTTGCTGATTTCTGACTACTTATATTCTTGTCCCTTGCTTCTTCCATTATTGAATTGGCTCCTGATGTAATTTTTAGCTCTTTTCTGGTTAAGTCTTCATGCTGCTATCTGAGGGCTTGGAAAATAATACCAAGGCTTAGCCTGATCTGAGGGCAGTTTTTGGAACTTCTTCCTGATATATTTACTGGGCACTTTCTCAGTGGTAGTGTAGGCAAACTAACATACAGGAAAGATCAGGAGAGGTTCTTTATTTTAAAGCAGTTTTGCAGTTTGCCGCAAAGAAAAAAAATATCCCGTTTTTGCTCCCAGACTGCAAACTCTTGCTTTGCCAAGTGGAACGTGGCTTCTATCCCCCACTCTACCCGAGATTCGATAAGGGAGGCTGAGGAGCTCGCATGCCCAGTCTCCACTCTCTCTGAGACTCGCCCAGCAGGAAAATCTCCCAATCTCTCTCTACCCTCAGTGTCCCAAGAGAGGGTAAGTAGAAAATTAACTTGCTCATACAGCGAAGTATGTTTCACAGATAAGAAAGTCTGTCAGTTTCTTTCTGCCCTTGTAACCA
This sequence comes from Semnornis frantzii, assembly GCA_013399775.1. NCBI lineage: Eukaryota > Metazoa > Chordata > Aves > Piciformes > Ramphastidae > Semnornis > Semnornis frantzii. Next base: position 2,048 of record VWYK01033387.1, on the reverse strand, counting down.
TAAATGAGGATATGTCTTTGTGGGGAAAGGTGCAGTTTCTTTCTCTGGTGTTATATTCCCTGAGCAATAAAAATGGACTGTGATTTAAAAACACCCAAACAAAAAAAGTCTGATTCTCTGCCTTCTCATTAAGAAGGGGAAAATAAATCCTCAGGACAATTGTAAGGACATATCTTAGAGATACCTACAACTCTCATTATAATTTAGATTCTCAAACTCTTCCTTAATCTTTCTATTTTTATCCTAACACAAGTTAACTTCAACAGTCTTGGCTGGAACTTCACAGTAAGCTAGTGAGGAAAGGACCACCTATTTATGAATGTCTTTGTTACATCTTAATGAGTGCAATTTTCCTAACAGTTTTTTTTCAACTGGGATAGATGAGACACAGGCAAATTACTGCACTTGAAGTCCAAACCAAGTCCTTTCAGGCCATAGCTACCTCATGTAATGAAGTTTGATGGACTTCGTAAAACAAAATCACAGCAGTGCTGTATCCGCTTCCCTCACTGAAACTGATGCTCAGGGTTATCTTTGTACAGCTCTTTGCAGTCAACATCTATTTGTGCTTCCTTTTTCATCTCTGGCTGAGTGATTGTACAGTGTCTCTCCAGCTGTTCCAACACTCTGAGGAGGAACGCCTGCTGTCATTGACTGGTCAACAAGCCTCTTTAGTTTTTTCATTATTGTTCTTCTGAATGGAGCTTTTTGGGTTTCATACTTCTGCAAGTTTTTTTTGCATCTCATTAAGCATCCTGTCAGTGTTCTTGTTAGTTATTTCAGTATGTCTATGTTTCTTTATATTTCATTCAGTTTTTGTCTATCTCTTCCAATTTTTGTTGTTCTTTAGCCTTTGCTCTTTATCTTTGCAAAAAAAAAAAAAAAAA
>VWYK01033382.1:14047-24293 GCA_013399775.1 Semnornis frantzii | reverse complement strand
TTCTATGATTCTATGAATAGCACTGCTGGTTAGGGCACAGCAGTGTTCACTGCATATTCCACACAGCACATAAACTTACTGCCAGTCCTGAGGATGGATCAATGAAGTCAGCCCAGTAGCCTTCAGAACAAATTGCATAGCAAATCTCCTTGGCACCATTAATGAACTTGAAGAGAATAAAGGGAGAGGAGAATATTGAGTGAGATTTTTGTTACAGGCAGAAACACATCTGAACAGAGAGAGCACATTCTGATATGGAACAAGCACAGATTTCCTTTGGCCTCTACTAAAAAAGGAGAAATTCACCCTGCTTGGAATAAAAATATAGTAACATGAAAAGGAACAGAATTAATGGCACACATTAGGCTTCTCCAATCACCTGAGGTTTAAAACTGTTCCTTGTGCCACTCAGGAATGGATTAACAGTCTGGACAGTTTCATAAAAGCTTAAACTTGAACACCAATTCTCTTGCAATGAATTTGTGGCCAGGAAGAATGATAAATTCAGGCTCCTCCACAAATGAAGTTGCAGGTCATGTGTCAGTGACATTGGAGGACAGCAGCTGATGCTCCTGAAAAGAGCATTTTCATTTTAGCAACGTGCCAGTAATTTCCCTGTTCTCCAACACATCATCAAAACTCTTCCTTCTCTGAAGGGACTTTCTACTTCTTTTTGAAGCAAATCTTTCACATCAGCTAATTGTTTTGTTTTCTTTCATATTTGGGGTTGAGATGCAGTTATCTGTCAGACACAGAACAAAATCCACCCATCTGTGCTCCTCTACCCACTTCACAACGCAGGGCACAAAATATTGCACAACCTACAGATTCCACAACACATTTTTTGAACAGATAAATCAGCACCAACAGGAGACTCAGATATGTGCTTCTAATCACCCAGATCAACAGTTTTCAACCTATGTTGTGAGGATCACCAGAGGCCCATAGAAAACTTCTGAAGAAAGCTGCAAAGGTGAGGAAAAACCCCAAGGAATCTGAGATGTGTGATGGTTTTAAAGCCATTCATGGACTCTAAACGTGTCCCAAGTGCAAAACTCTAAGAAGCTAAATCCACTGAGACAGAGAAAAGGACAAATGGAATTCACATTGCTTCCTTGGAACCTGAAAGGAATTCCCTCATCTCTTAAAGAAGTATCTCTACATTCAGAGTAATAAAAGGCACAACAGCCTTGGGTTGTTCTCTGTAATTGGTGCTTTCATCAGCTCCAGGTTTCAAATTGATAGAAATCCCATTATAGATGCTCAGCTGCAGGCCATTAATGGTCCAAACTAAGGAACCTTTACAGTATTCTGCTCTCTACCTCATCCTTTCCAGTAACCTGCTCTGTATTTTGGTGGCTCTGATGATTAACTCCATTTCAAGTGTAAATGGAGCCAGAAAGAAAAGCAAGCCAGCTGAAGTACTGTATCAGAAACACGATGCTGTCATCTTTCATCCAGTGTTGGAACAACCCCTAGGGAGTGGGTTAATAAACACTTGAGATGCACCACTGTAAACTGAGATTTGGCTGTACAGGACCCTCATTACTTTAGCACAAGCCTCTCACATTAAATCAGTAGTTTTAAAAGGTTGCTTCTAACCATTTCTGAAGCAAACAAACAGACCATTTGCTTGTGAATTTGCTGTTAGTAACCTTTAGGCCAGAAGGTTACATCCTACATCCTAACACCCCTACGATGACTATATTAGACTTGACAGGGAGGTGCACAAGGAAGAAAGATGCCAATTAACATATAATTAGACCAGATTACAATGCCAAAGACCAACAGACCAGAAATAATTCAAAGAGAAGAACACATTAAAATGAAGGGAATTTTAATTTGTCTGTGATCTTTATGCTGATCCATCAGACTGCTTCTTCCTGTTTTGTCTGTCTGACACAGGCCACATTTGTCATTTCCAGGTTGAAAAGGCCATCACCAGACTACTTCCAAACACAAATGTGACACTCACTATACAGATGAAAATATCACAGGTTGGTATTAAGTAGTTTTAGGGAAAATTCTAACATGTAGTTTATAGAAATGATGGGTTTTGAGGCGCTGAAGATGTCAGTAATGGAGGACACTGACACCTGCTGGAGTGCACACCAAAATGAAGTTAAGTGTGTGAAATAAAAGTGATTTGCAGAGACCTCTGGTGGCAACAGAACAAGAAGATAAAAGTTCCAAGATACACCAAGTATTAGTTAGACCCAAGCTAAAAGCATTAATCAGACTGTCCAGGTATGAGCCAGAACAGACCTGGGACTTCCCAGCTCAGGTTCTGCTCAGGGAGGTTCTTGCTGCAGTTCAGGGCAGCTTGGCACAGCCAGAGGCTGCTTCTAGCAGGCAGAAGCTGATGGGCAGAGCTCTCACCAAGGGCTGACTGCAGAAAGGCTCTGCCTGACACTTGCTCCTCTGCACACCAAGGGCACTGCCACAGCTTGTGCCACACCTTGGGGGGCAGCAAGGCAGAGCTGGCACCTGTGGGGAGGAGCTGCCAGGACAGGTGAGCCTCAAGTGCCCAACAAGGGATTGCAGCCCATGGATGACATTTCAGTGTCAAGCTGAGGGATCCCCAAAGTCAAGCCCCTTTTTCCCTGGCTGATGGTGCCAGCAGGACTCTGTCCCTTCTGCCTTCCATCCCCATCCCTGTGTTCCTCAATCCAGTTCCAGAACCCAGCTCTTGAATCTAGTTCCCAACTGCTGCTGAGTCCAGGCTGGGACTTGCCCAGTGTCTACTCCCAGCATCAAGGGTGCCAACAGTGCCATCACTGCCATTGGGGTTGTGTTCCATGTTGGTTTGTGTCTCTTTCTCTCTCTTCCATGGGGTCTTTCCATCCCAGCTGGCTGAGTTTCTTTCCCACATCATCAGTCCCTCTCCCTTCTTTCCTTTCTCTCCCCTTTGGGAAGGCTGAGGGGCATCTGGAGAGCCTCTGGCACTGCTCTGGTGACCAAACCAGCCCTAGCCCTTAGTCAGAATGGGAAAAGATCTCTCAGAGCAACCACTTTTTACAAGTAGGATGCACTCACCAACAGCCTCCATAATGCAATCTCAGCTTCCCCAGAGAAAAACCAGAGACAGTGAAATCCTACAAAATGCTTTATACTAAATCTGAACGAAAGGGCAGCAACTATTTTCTCATCTTAACCACAAAAGGGACAACAATCAAGTCTCTAATAACTTACTGGAGCATTTTCTACCAGATTTTAGCACACTTTTGACATATCCCACTACAAAAAATCTAAACAGCTGTATGGAACATTTTGTGTAGAGCACTCCAAAAGCTGGAAAAAACCTTGTGTCCAGTAAAAGACAAGATTAGCTTTTTGAGCATTTTTAAGCTAACACAGAGCTAGGAAGGGATGGAAATGTGCACAACTAGCAAAGGATTTACCTAGAAACAAAAAAAATTATGGTACTCTTAGTTACTTACATTTTCTAACAGCATTTCTCTCTCATCCTCCACTTCTTGACTCCACACAGTCATATCATTTTTAGTCTTCTGGGTGACAGTTAATACTGTCAAACGGTTGGCATTCACCTCTGGAAACATCAACTGGAAGTCTAAGAGAACAAAAATGAGCATCTGATGGCTTGTCCTCACACTTCACTTATGGTTTTTCATCTTGAGATCCTACTTTAGAACCTGCCTTTGATTTAAATGCAAGATGTGTGTTTCTCACGTCAGATCCAGCAGACAACATGCTGGTTTGGAAGTCTGATGTGGCTTGTGTGCAAATTAATGTACCCAAGGTGCTGTTAAACACAACTCAGAATGGAGTTTGCTCCAAAACCATCATTCTCCCTCCAAATAATCTATTGGGCTACAAAGTGGAATTCATGTGAAGCACCAAAGTCATGATAAGGCTTCACAGAGGTTTGTTTTCAGTATAGGGAGAAAAAAAAAAAGCACCTTCCAGAGTTAAAAGTCCAAAGATCTATTTAAGTCTGCTCTCTTCAGCACCCAGACTGAGATTTCAGACAGACTTTAGTCTCCTCTCTTCAGTGAACCACTAACAATTAGGTTTTACTCCAATTTAACTTCAATCTTTAATCCTTGAACAATTTCAAGATACAAACACAGTACTTTCCAGAAGTTTCCTGATTTCAATTTGTTATTTAGCAAGGCTAAAAAGATTTATTTTGTCCAAAAAAGTCTGGTGTTTTGTTTTTTTTTTTTTCCTCCTGGAGAGCAAATCAGCCCCAGAATTTACCTCACAGTAAAGCAGATGAAAGTTACTCCCTGTCCCAGCTGATCTTGAATGCAAATGGTGTTGAAGTTTCAGTTTTAGAGTATATATTTTGTAAAATACTAGCTCTACATTACCCTTTTCTGTTGCACATTCTGTGGGATAGATACACAGAACAGTTTGGGTTGGAAGGGACCTTAAACATCGTTCAATTCCAACCCCCTAGCCACAGGCAGGGACACCTTCCACCAGAACAGGTTGCTCAAGGCCTTATCCAACCTGGCCTTGAACACCTCCAGGAGGGAGCATCCACAGCCTCCCTGGGCAACCTGTGCCAGTGTCTCACCACCCTCACTGGAAAGAATTTTTTTCTAATCTGCAGTCTCAAACTCCCCTCTTCCAGCTTCAATCCATTGCCTCTCACTACCAGCCCTTGTAAAAAGTCCCTTCCCAGCTTTCTTGTAGGCCCTTTCCATATTTCAAAGATGTAAATTCTCAGTTGTCAATAGAAGTGAAAATGTACCTTTTTGTAATAGTTCAGGACAAGCTTGCACTGCACACTCTACCTTTGCATTTTCAAAGTAGGTTTCAGCATTGTTTATTTGCTGTTTCTGTGGAGCATCAGCACCCTGACAACAAGTGAGAATGAAAACTTTGTCATTAGTAAATGTAACAGAAATAACTTTAGACACCACAGAATCCCAGGATCTCAGAGTAGTGAGGGATGGAAAAGACCTCTGGAGATCATTCAGTCCAATCCCCTGCTAAAGTAGGGGCACCCACAGCAGCTTGCCCAGCATCACAATGGCCAGATGAGGGTTGGAATCTCTCCAGAGGAGGCTCTACAACATTTCTGCGCAGCCTACTCCAGGCCTCCAGCACTCTCACACCAAACAAGTTTCTCCTCTTCAGGTGGAACCTCCTGGCTTCCAGTTTCTGCTTATTGCCCCTTGTCCTGTAACTGGGCACCACTGACAAGAGTCTGGCCCCATCCTCTTGCCCCCCCACAAGCCTTTTATCTCTTGCTAAGCACTGAGAAGATCCCCTCTCAGGCTGCTCTTCTGCAGGCTCAACAGCCCCAGGGCTCTCAGCCTTTTTCTCCACCTGGTTCCAAACTCCTTTCAGAGAGGTGAAAAAGGAGGTTTCCCCTTAGCCTCCTTTTCTCCAGGCTGCTGTTCCTTCAGCTGCTCCTCACCAGCCCTGTTCTCCAGACGTTTCCCCAGCTTTGTTGCCCTTCTCTGGATGCACTCCAGTACTTCAATGTCCTCCTTAGAGAGAGGGGCCCAAAACAACCCAGTACCTGAGGTGTAGCCTCCCCAGTACTGGGGGGAAGATTCCTGCCCTGGTCCTGCTGGCCCACACTATTCCTGATGCAAGCCAGGATGCTGTTGGCCTTCTTGGTCACCTGGGCAAACTGTCTCTACTGCTTCCAGTTTCTCCCTTCCTTGGGATAGCAGCTGAAGTGGGTGTGTGATGACACAAGAGACCTTGCTAGCAAGCAGCCAGGCAGTCAGTGGCAGACACCTGATCTGCACTAAGCAAACAAAAAGCTGGAATTTTCTGTTGGGCTTTTTACAGCCAGTGTGATCCACACTGACTGAAAACACAACTCAGGCAGCTCACCACCAGCTTATACTTTCTGACATTTACAATCTGTTATCTGACTCCCAACATCTGAGCATGTCACAGACTTGGAGAGGTTGGGAATTAGTCGTTAGCTAGGGGCACTCAGCAGGTGGCCTGCTGCAATCACACCAGTTATTATTGAGCTGCTTCTTGTCTATAATGCATCTACCTGCTGAAAGCTCTGCCTTGGCCAAAATCATAGAACCATTCTGGTTGGAAAGGACCTTCAGAACTCAATGATCTCAAAGGTCTTTTTCCACCCTGAATGCTTCTATGAGTCTATGAAAATGCAGTCTCACTGTCAGCCCTGAGGTTCAGGCACCATGATCTGATTCTCCTGTGTGGGTTCAATGGTTGTGAGAACTAAGCAAGCAGATTCATAGAATGATTTGAGTTGGAAGAGACCCTAAGAATCATCTAGTCCCAAACCCCTGCCATGGGCAGGGACACTTCCCACTAGACCAGGTTGCTCATGAACACCTCCAGGGAGGGAGCATCCACAACCTCCCTGGGCAACCTGTTCCAGTGTCTCACCACCCTCACGGTGAAGAATTTCCCCCTCGCGTCTAATCTAAATCCAGCTTCCATTGTTCCATATCCTATCACTCCAAGCCCAAGATCTAAACACTGCCCCAACTACCTAAATCCAGATCCATTAAACCAAACACTAAACAAACTACCAATCCCATTTGGTGCTGAAACTTGGCAAACAACAAGTTCTGAAACTCGAGTTTTCTTTTCCCACATAATTAAGTCACTCCTAAAACGCTGTTTGGCTAAGTCAATAAAAGCCCCTCCCCCTAAAATATTTCTTTCTAAGAAAACACTTCAGAGTGCTGTTTTCTGAGCTAAGGCTCTGTGTAATCACTTGCTCACTTCAGTTGAAATTCACCTTTCAAAACCATCCACAAGAACAGTATCTTTTTTTTTTTAAATGAGGAACAAAGTTTACCTATGCTTCACTTAAGACCAGAAATACCAGTTTCAAATAGAACAAAACCTGTTCTTACCTGAAATTCATTCATGTATTGTGCCATCACAAATTCATGCCTTTCACTGGCAGAAGGTTCTGCTAATATATCAGGCAGACTTATTGAAATCTGGGGTTTCTTCTGAGAGGCAGTGCCATTTAGGTGACAGTCAAATCCAATATTACCAGGCAATTGGAATCTCTGGTCCTGAGGACCAAATGGACCCATTACTTCATCTGGCCAGACAGTTCTTGGACCTGTAAAAGTCAAGGTCTTGCTTTAGTCATCACATCTAAAAACAAAGGAATAAAAAAAAAAAAAAAAGAAAACAAACCAGACAAAAACCCTCTCCCATGCAAGTATTTGTATTTGATCACAATCAACCACAGTGCCACAAATCAGGGCCCTGACACGCTTGAGAATTCCCAGATTAATATGGGGTGCAAAGTTGGGACAGCACACAAATTGAAAGGAAATGAATTTGCTTTTTCTTACATAAATCAGGAGGTGTAGCAGCAACATGAGGCTCATCTGAGCCAGAGGAACCTGCTGTAGAAAAAGCCTTGGGATTTACAACTCTTTTGACTAAGGAATAAAACCCTGGTAGGTAGGTGACCAATCTTGCTCTGTTACAGAGCACCTGAGAAGAGAAAAACAAAGTAAGTATTACATAGCAAAAAAAACCTATTAGTTGAAGTGCAGCTCTGTGGATTACAAGAGAAATTCTTACTCTTAATTGACATTTTTAATTAGGATCAATGGTGTTTGTATAAAGTCACATTTTAAAGGGATTTCATCTTTTCCTATTTTATTAGTAGGGTTGTAAATAAGCCCCACAAACACTTACTCAAAGGTCTCTTTGTGAGGAAAAAAACCCCAAACCCTAGAAAAGATTAAATAGCACCACTAAAACTCCACAACCTAAACTCAGTCATGGATGAGGACAGTTTCCATTGTCAGTTCCACACATGTCATTTTGTCCATGACTGGCACAATTCAATCCCAGGATTGGTTATTAGAAAGCTCCAAAAATGTCATTAAGTAAATGCTGATATCCAAGATATTTGCTTCCTATCATTCTCCCTATGCTTTGAGGCCAGGCTGAGAGAGTTTGGTTTGTTCAGTCTGGAGAAGAGAAGGCTCCAGGAAGACCTTTGAGTCAAGCAGAAAGCTGGGGACAGGCTTTTGAGCAGGGCCTGTGACAGGATGAGAGGTGATGAACTGAAGTAAAATAAGAGGGAGATTCAGAGTGGAGAGAAGGAATTTTTGACACTAAAAGTGGTGAGACCCTGGCCCAAGTTTCCCAGATTTGTGGAAGAAGCCCCATTCCTAGAACCACTTGCAGGTCAGGTTGTTTGGGGCTCTGAGCAACCTGCTCTAGTTGCAGATGTCCCTGCTGACTGACTGCAGGGTGTTTGACTAGATGACTTTCAAAGGTCTCTTTAGAGCCAAACCATTCAATGACTTTACAATACAGCTAGGCAGGGTTGCTTTGGCTTCTTTCTTCTGCAAAACTCTTTACACATTAAATAGGTGCAAAACTCCAGTTAGGGCAGCCCAGTGTTCTTTAGATTTGCAAGCTCAGTACACTGCCATGTTTACAAACAAGTGTAACTGCAAACAGATCAGTGTGGTAGCCACAGACACCTATAAGCCATAAAGCCTTCACCAATTCTGAAGTCCTGGCACAAAATCTGCTTTAAACCATGAAATTTGCTGCCAACTTCCAGCTGCTGAAGATGGTTCTACCAGAAACTGATTCAGCCACACAGCAAACAGAGAAATGATGCAATGTTATCTGCCCCAGCATGCAAACAGGCTCAGAAACAGGATTCAAAAAAGAACCAGTGGCTCCCTGCCACAAGGATTGACTCTGGCAGCATCCAAAGCAGGAATATGAGCACTGAGTACTGAGGTTTTCATGTTGGGGTTGTGTTTTGTTCTGCTTTTTAAAAGAAATATCCAGGTCCTATGATTAAACTGCAAACTCTTGATCTAGTTTTTATACTTTTTAAATGGACTGAGAACTTCCAAGGTGCACTTGTTCTGAAAAAATAGCCAACCACAGACTCAAAACACAGTGTGAAGTGTCATAGAGTCATACAATCAACCAAGTTGGAAGAGACCTTTAAGCTCATCCAGTCCAACCTATCACCCAGCCCTATCCAATCAACCAGACCAGGGCACTAAGTGCCTGATTCAGCCTTTTCTTGAACACCTCCAGGGATGCTGACTCCACCACCTCCCTGGGCAGCTCATTTCAGTGTCACTTAATAAGAAAGAATTGAAAAAAAAAAAAGCAACTCTCACCCTAGCACAAAACCATTAACAATTTTGACTGCAGCTGCCTAAAACCATGCACTACTAAGTCTGTGTGTCATAAAACTTTATTTTTCAGGTGAAGGAAGGAAATTTTAAGAAACTGGCATAAAAAAAGGGGACACTTTCCTTAACTGCTGTTTTTTCAAGTCTATAAAAGTTTACTCATGTGTACACTAAAGATGCATGCTTCAAAAACTAAGTGGGATAATGGCAGTATTTATATGTTTGAAAACAAAAACTCAGTTCAAAAGGTCAAGATTTAAATCAGCAAGCATCAGCTTCTTACACACAAAGTCTAAGCCCTACAAGCACCACCAGATGCATAGTGAGGTGCTTGATTTTCTGACTTGAAATCAAGTATGTAGTTAAAGCCTGAAGCTGCCTAATTCTAAAAATATTTTTGGGTTTAAAAGGTGCCTGTAACAACAAAAGTCTGCTGATTCCACCTGGATGCCTTTTCCCCTTGAAATTAATATTTGACTAATGATCATACTGCAGATAAAACAAACAAACAATTACAGCTGACATAATTAAAAGAGTGTGTTTGTGTTTTGTTTGGTTTTTTTTTTCCCTCTTATAATTAGCCTCACTTAAGGTGGAGATGTTAGTGTTAATTATGGGTACGTTGACTGTGCTGACTTATGCAAATATTTGTATATTTAGCATTACACAATTGAAAGGAACCCTGCTGAAGTCAATAAATTATTCATGTCTCCGTGGCAACACTAAAAATCAATAAAGGGTGGTTGACAATTTAGTCACAAAGCAAGCTGGCGAAAAGGGGGTATTTAATCTAAAGGCATGACATTAAAAACTAAACCAAAACACACTCTGCTTTATCCTCAGTTCCATCCATCCCACGACAACCCACAGCAATTGGTTTAGATGGAAGAATGACAACAGTGCTGCCTACCAATGAAAATGCACCTTGGTGGATCTCAGATGTTTGCCAAGGTCTCTTGCCCAGACAACAACCGAGTGCTGGGCTGCAGCAAGAGCAGTGTGGGTAGCATGGCAAGGGAGGGGATTCTGCCCCTTTCCTCTGCTCAGACCCCATCTAGAGTCCTCTGTGCAGTTCTGGAGCTCCCGGCACAAGAAGGACATGGAACTGTTGGAGCAGGTCCAGAGAA
>VWYK01033379.1:0-15548 GCA_013399775.1 Semnornis frantzii | reverse complement strand
ATTTGGGTACTGTCTGAAGCTATCTCTCAGTCGCCAGATAATTTTATGAGTAAATCCTTAAAGCTTCTTGTAATTCACCATTGCCTTCTGCCATAAGCAGAGTCCATCTAATGGGCAAGCAGTGTATTGACTGTAAGTGGTACACTAGCTGCAGCAACTTTCTCTTCCAGTTCAATTGAGTTCAATTAATGTTATATTATTAGGAGTTATTTCTAGATCCTATGTTATTATCTGTATAAAAGTACAGGACTCCAGTTAGGTGAGTCATTTTTGGAGTGCCTGTGCATAATTTTGTAGTGGTCATGAAATGGAGAGCAACCCAATATTCTGATGTTTCACCTTTGTTTCTGCAAGCTCACCTGTGAAGCAGCTGTCTTGAATTGGCACAAGGATAGACACTCAAGTGGTGTATGAACTGCAGCATACTGTTACAGGAGTCGTGGATGCTTGAATACAAAGAAAGGGGAGTGGAGAAGCAGTCTGCTTGACACAGACTTCTATGACAGCAGAGAAATAGTTTGTCCAAGACAAACTTCTATAGCAACATAGCTTCCACATAACATTCATCTTCAATGGAAAAGTTTTGCAGCAATCTGTCCAGGCTAGTTTTTGAAGAAACAAGCTTCTACGTTTGTCTCATGCCTCCAGTCACTAGACCACTAAGAATTTCTTTAAAGTTTTATGATGTCTGTATTTCATTTTGCATGTTTTATCTCTATCTAATTGGTTTTGCAAATTGCTTTATGCATCCCAAAGTGTTTAGGAGAATGGAGTTATCAATAAAGTATAAGAGAATAAACCAAGAGAAATAATTACTGAAATATAGGACCTGATAACTAGGAAAAATGCAGACAAATTGTTTAAGTGGAAGATGCATCCCTTGCTACCTTTTTATTATGAGTCATCAGAGGAGGGAAAAACTGGGAAAAAATGCAAAGAAAATTTACTAGAAATAATGTGCCACAGAACTAGAGTCTTTGCTGTGATATAGATGTGGATTTAAGCATGATAATTCTGGGAATTACGGATCATGAATTTGCACTGCTAAACTACATGTAACAGGGAAATATCACTGCATTAACCAGGTTGAAAGCTACTGAGAACCATGGTGTCATGGTAGGCCTAGATAGGCCAAGTGGGCTTGTGGATGTCCTGGCTTGCCCAGGTATGTTCCCCTGCTCCCCCTCCCTCTGTGCTGGGGGTGGTGGCCACAGGAAGGGGACAAAAGCCCCAGTTTCACCTAATATGGGCAAACTGGGCAAAGTGCCATCCTGATTGGCTAATCTATGTCCAAATGTCCATCAGTCTCGGGTTGAAATGGATATAAAGGATGAGCAGGTAGCACATTGGGCTCTCTCTGCTATGGGGTTCTCTCTGCTATGGGGCTCTCTGCTATTGTATCCTGCCTGCTGAGGCCCTGATGCCTCCATGCCTGCACAGCCAGCGTGACCGTGCCGAGACTGCACAGCGCAAGACGTCCGCCTGCATATGAGAGCCTGCTGCTAGGAGAGCCAGGACCAGCTCAGAGATGTCTGCCTCCTTTCTGAAGCATTCAGGAGCCTGAGGAAGCTCCAAAGCCTCTAGCAGCTTTTGGCCTGGCAGCAGCCCCACCATGTGCTTTGGGTGTTGTCCCATAATATTTTGTGAGTAAATACTTCAAGCCTCTTGTAATCACTGATTGCCTTCTGCCATAAGCAGGAAGGAGCTTCCTGCGTCCATCCAGTGGCTAAGCACAAACCTTCTCTGCCAGCAAAAATGTTTGCTTATGCGAGTTGCCTTTAAGACTTCCAATTTTGCCTGTTCCCTGCATGTATAAATTTCCAAACCATGTGTTTTTGAACCTTGTATATATGTTTTGTGGCAAGATTTGATGTTAATAAACAGTATTCATAGTTATTAACAATCTCTGTCTGGACATGAAAATTAATATCATTAATTTTTAATCCATTTCATTTACACATGGGATGAGGAAAAAGAACAGTATTGAACAAAGAGGGACTAAGAGAAATTGTTGCTAAGGGAAAGAAGAAAGGATGTATTTGGTCTTCTACCTAATGAAGACTGACTTGACATTTGAGATAATAAAAAATGACAGCATGAGGTACTGCACATATTTGTTGTTCAGACTGCAATGTTATCCTCATGACTTTCGCTATATTATGTTTACTAAGTAAGGTCAAGCACGTCTGAGTACATGGAGAGACAATCTGGGAACACAAGGTTGGGCTGACAGTGAGAGTAGCCTGTCATGCTCTAGGGCTAAACTGTGCCAATCTCTTACCACCAGTGGTGCTGTAGCAGGGGCTGAAATTCCAGCTGCAGATAAAAGAGGAAACCTGGGTCTTAAAACCTCAGAGTTCTCTCAGCAGGATGTATTCATATAGTGGTTAAAATATCCATCTTGCTTGTATTCGTGTAATTGACTGAAATTAAGTGAAAGCCATGCCATAAATGCTGCCCCCCTTGTGTTTTGAAAACGTGGACTCCATCTCCAGCTGTTCCAAAAGGCACATTGCACCACCTTGATATTCTTTTGAGGATCAGTGTTGGAGGTGAAACTGTGGAATGTTAATTTATAGTAAATCTACATGAATATACTCCACCTCTAAACATAAACTAGTTTTGGGAAGAAGCATGGAGGAGCATACAGGAGCAGCAGAAGGGAAGTGAGTATGAAGAGAACAGGGTGTAGGATGCTTCACAATCCGCTGCTTTAGACCACACACTATATATTGACCATTAGTGAAAGCCAAGGTAGAGATTTATGCAGGTATCTGAAAGAGGAGAATTTGTGCTGCTTCTGAACAATATCTTCAGATACAACATGTGAAATGTTAATTTTAGCTCCAAAATGGAGAGATGAACAAACTATTTTTCATTCAAAAGAGGAGACTAAATTTTCTCAGTGTGCCCTTTTCAGATGTTGAATTCTATTTTTGATATATCTTTATTTAAATCTAGGTGGAAATACTCTTTTATTATGCAGACATCCCTGAAACCATCCATCATTATTCTTAATATGTATAAAGTATATTAAAAAAAAATAAATTAAAAACAAAATTAAAAAATACATTAAAAACCACATTAAAAATAAATTAAAAAAAGAAAATTAAGCGCTTTCTTTTAAAGTTAACAGGAATAACTCATTATAAGAGCAAACTGAGAGACAATTTCATAAACATTTGGTCCTGGAAGGAGCTTAGCAACTTTAGTTCTTACTAGTATCAAAGAGAAAACTAACATCTTCCCAATGGATTAACTGTCTTACAGATGTACTCTAAAAATTGCAAAAGTGCTTTCTGATAAGCCTGAACCATGGCACAGTATGATCTGTTTTAGTGTGATCTCTATTTCATCTTGTCTCTGCTTACCACAAATCTCTAGAATTTGAGACTTTCAGAGGGATTTGACATTGACATCACCAAGATGATTAGAACCCTTCTGGACAGAGAAGCAGTATGAAAAAATAAATGGCAGATTCTTTATCTGAGAAAGCAGATGCCTTACAGCTGGGCTTCTTAGAAGAAAGATTATAGGTTTTAAAATGGAAGTAGAAGACATTTTCAGGTCAAGAGGCCACCACCAACTCCTCAGAGAAGAATTTTATAGAGAGACAAAGAAAAAAAAAAAAAAGAAAGATTTTTTCAATATGAACTCTTTAGACTATGTTCCTCCTTAAGAGCTTACAGTGGTCAAATGTTGCAGATGTGTCTAAATTGTAAGGCTGAGGGAAGATTTGAGGATTTAGTTAAGTGCAGTTTTTTATGCCATTACAAGATGTATGTACCAAATGCCTTTCCACCCTGAAGCATTTCATAGCCACTCTTTTACAGTTGGTAATTATTACAGGGAGTAAAAGACCAGAGAGAATTAAACCCGACATCTGTCATTAAACACAGTTTATTCTTTGAGACAGTCTAAGCTCAGGTAGACAAAGCCCTGAACAACCTGACCTATCTGGACCTCCTTTGAGCTGAAGCAGAGTAAACAAATCTCCACAGGTACTCCCTACCTACATTATTCCATGGTAATTTATTAAGCATCTAACAGCTGATTTGCAGCAACTGGATTTTTTCAAAAAAGTTTTAGGAGGAACATAACAAGAAAAATAGAATAGTCCCCTCTTCCTCCCCTCCACACCATCACCTCTGCCAATTACATACGCAGCACATGTTCCCATATCTCTACAAATACATTTTTTCTAAGTTTACTGGTGATTAAAAGCAACAGTTAGAAACAACATATTTCTGGTCAGAGCCATGGCAAAGTTCAGACAAGTTTATTTCACTTACTCTGTTGAGGGTCAGACTGGTGCCTAACAATTACATTCAATGCCAGCCATCTTTGGGGCAACTCTCATTGACATCCAATTGCCTAATTATGACTGTTTCTGTCTTTGGCTGCTTCAAAAAATAAGTTTCTTTTAACTGGAAAGAATACCACTGACAAGAATGATGGAGCAGTTGCTGCACAGAGAAATTCCTTATCTGAGTCTGTACTTAAGCATTTAGTTTAGCAGAAAAAGAGAGAAAGCGAAAGGAAAGGGGGAAAAAAAAAATAAAAAGGAAGCAAAGTTTAAATTTATCAAGTCTGATTTAATCACCAGAAGTCATTTTGATTCTAGAGTCTTCTGTGACAAGCTATCTGCAAATGTTTTACCCTGGTCTTAGCCAGCATCCCAGACATGAATCTTCTTGTATCAAACTGAAAAAAGGTATTCAAATTTCCCTCATATGTCAGAAATGCTTCTTAATAAAAGGTCAAATTGGCACTTAATCCATGCCAATGACATTATTTTATACATATACCCTTAAAAACTTGCAGTCATAAGAGAAATTGCCCCTTTAGAATATTGCAATTCATTGACAAACTCATTGTGGTCTTTTAAGTTCAGTTGCATCTAAAGCTTTCCAGAACTTTCTGTCTTAAATAAAGACAATAAATCTTGCTTTGACTGAAATCTTTGTCAGATGCTGAATCTTATTTTGATTCTGAATTTGAAACAAGTACTTTTCAATTCCTTTAAATAACACCTGACTGATTATAAGCCTAGAACTTTTCCTCTGTTATTTATTGAGGCCATACTCACTCAAACAACAAAGCAAAATTGCAAAGGTTAGTTACATAAATAACAAACAATCTTCCCCTTGGAAGATCTATACAGCTCAAATATGAACTGTTTGGCTACCAACACCTGATGCACTGAGTTGATGTTAATATGGTGGCTAGCAAAAGACCAATAGCCTTGAGCCTGTAACAGCTAAAACCATACACCAAAAGATTGTACTTGTATGGTGCACCAAAAGATGCACTGTCTTGCCTCTGGTCTGGATGACGGCAAATTATGCTTGTTGAAGTTTTCAGAAGTAGGAACTGGGATCAATAAGTATAATGATATTGCAGGAAAAAAAAAAAAAAGACAGACAGATTAGACTGGACACATGCTTTCTATTAGGTAGGGCAGATATCACATTTCACCTCTGCCTGCTATCCCAATCAGATTAAACTGGCAGAGGGGAGATTTAGACTAGATGTTAGGAGGAAGTTCTTTACAGTGAGGGTGGTGAGGCACTAGAAGAGGTTGCCCAGGGAGGTTGCGGCTGCTCTCTCCCTGGAGGTGTTCAAGGCCAGGTTGGACAAGGCCTTGAGTGACCTGTACTAGTGGGAGGTGTCCCTGCCTATGGCAGGGGGTTGGGACTGGATGAGGTCCCTTCCAACCTTACCATTCTATGATTCTATGATTCTTTGTTATTGTATTACACAATACTATCTTGCAAGCTGTTCAAATGAAGAGTTCAAAGCAGTTAAGTACGCAGACAGTTTCCAAAGGCTATCTCTGTGAGTGTTCTGAATCTAGTTTTACTGACTAATTTTTTTTGGTACTACTCTTATTTATACAAAAAAAAAAAAATTGTTTGATATGCAAGGTAGCTATTTTACAGAAAGTAACAACCAACCAACCAAAAAAACAACCAATCAAAAAACCAACCAATTAAAAAA
Source organism: Semnornis frantzii (assembly GCA_013399775.1). Lineage (NCBI taxonomy): Eukaryota > Metazoa > Chordata > Aves > Piciformes > Ramphastidae > Semnornis > Semnornis frantzii. Next base: position 9,548 of record VWYK01033379.1, on the reverse strand, counting down.
AAAAACAAACAACCAAAAAACCAAATACTGAACAAATCCATGGAACATTCCCTTGTCTGAGAGACAAAAAAAAGAAGTAATCTGAACACGTATGAAAGATTCCCAAAAGATTCATTGAAAAGCCTGTTGATGAAGTAGCTACTATTATGAAATGACCTGAACCATGATAGGATAGACAGCCTATCCTGAACCTCTAAAAATAAAAATATGATATACACTATAATCTGTACATCAAGCAACTTCTGCCTTAGGATTTTTATTAATTTTTTTTTGGTGAAATTACCTCTTCTGATGTCTCATTTAAACTTTTTTTTTTTTTTTTTTTTTTTTTTTTTTAAATTTGGGGCACTTCCCTAAAATACCCCNACATTTAAATTTTTTTTTTTTTTTTTTTTTTTTTATGTTCACATTGGAGCAGTCCTGTAAAATCACCCAGTAGGAGGAGTTCAAAATTAGATAAAAAAACTTATTCTTACCTAAAGAAAATTCCATGTAGATATCTACAGAAAATCCTTTGTACTGGTTGATCATGTAAGGTTCTTTCCACCAGAAACTAGCAGCTTCATTGCTTTTGTGATTTATGGCATGCTACAACCATCATCTACATATTGCAAGATTTTTTTGGTAGATTTTGCTTTCAAACCAGACAGTTGCTAGAGCATGAACACTCTTATAAACATTAGGGCTGAATGAACTGTGAAATGCTCTCTTTGAATTCCCAGAATTTCCTGGGTAGAAATGCAATGGACACAGATCTACATACACAATAATGCCACTGCCTTTGGGAAATTCCAAAATGATTCCACATATGTAAATCAATAGAACGGTTCAAATGAAAGCAGTCCTCCCACTTTTTCATGAACTGTCAGAAGTGCACACAATTAATTTGCATATGCTTGGAGAAGTGTCAACGTACAAAAGCAGTACTGAAGGCAGATGATGCATTGCTAGGTATTTAACCACTTTAGACAAATGGAAATCTAAATCTTGGATGAAGGTCCAAAGAGAAATAAAGGAGAATGATGATAACGAATCTCAGGTATTCCTTCTTCAAATCCATGCTGTAAATCTCAAATTCCGATCCAAACAGTTTCTTCCTCTCGCCTGCCTGTTTCATCACCCACCAGAACACACACAATAGGGCACTGGAGAAATGTGCACTTCATTTAGTACACCCAAGTCTGTGTCTATCCTGGTTTGCAACATCCCTGAGGACTGCAACCCTTTCATTGCTTGTACTGAAACATGGTGTCTTTGTGGGATTTATTCGCTAAAAAAACATGGAATCATGGAGAATACATGAAACAATTTCTCACAGTATGAAAAGTACATCCCCGATTTTGCTCCAAAGCACAGAAATATTAGTGCATTCTCAGCGGCAAAATGCAACTGCTTCTTTTAACATGGGTCACTGTATTTCTTCTTCGGCTTCTCTCTGGATAAATTTCAGCCTCACAATTTAGCACTGAAAGATTATACTACTTTCACCACACCCTCCTGCAGTGCCTTCTTTTCTTGATTGTCAAAAGAAAATCAGACACAGATGTGCACTTACTGTAACTCTGGCTCTATCACCTAGAGACAAGCAAAACTCTTCATACTTGTAGCAGTTCTATCTTTTAAGCTACCTAGCTACAGTTTAACTGTCATGATGTTACATGGGCTCCAGTAAATGAATAGAAACAACAACCAACCAACCAAACCAAACAAAACCAAAACCAAACCAAGTATTGATGTACAATCCAGTCTCTGGAGCATATACAAAACACATTGCTTGATAGCATCCTTCAGATGTATACTCCTGGATTTAGTCAGAATTGTCGCTGCTTTTACAATTAGACTTATGCTTTAGTTTTTTTTCCTCCTCTAAAGACCTCCATCATTAAAAGTCAATGTAAGTTTTATTAGTTAATTATTTCTGTCTATATGAGTGAAAGACATTTGGAAAAGCAATAAATTCTTAGGTCATATGGAAAAACCAAGAAATCCCTATTCAAATACCAGAGGTTACAAACAGATATTAAGCATGTACACCTTTGGTAGGAGATGACTAGAGTTAATATTACAGTCTAACTCTTCAGGCACAGCAAAGCAATAATAATCCCACAGAGTAAGTGGCAATATTTTAGAAAATTAAATAAATTTATGTTCATTTTGAAAGGCAGAAATCTTCTTAATCATATTGGTCTTTGTTTCCTAACTAAACTTCTGGGCTTCTAAGGATTTCAAGATTTATAAATAAAATGGATTTGTTGTACAACTGCCAATGACAGAGAAGCCGTGCAAAAGTTAAGGCACAAGGGGAAATCAGAGTCTTGACTTTCATCTTCCATTATTACCACAAGGCAAGTCTAGCTCATGGTCAATAATTTACCTTGGCTAAAGTCAGATCTAGGGAAGCCAAAGGATTCCTGGGATATTTGACTTTCATCACCCTTTCAATAATTTCTTTTGATATTGAGAGATTAAAGGTTGTAGGACAATTGACAAGGTTGTCCCCAACACTTTACTTTTAACAACACAATTATTTCATAGCAGCACTTGAAATGCATGGGAGCTTCCTTTTCAAAGATGAATGCAGCTAAACAATCACATCCTCTGAATTTGTAGCAATAGCAAAGAATACTGTAAGCTACCTGGAAGCAGAGCAAGATTCACTGATTTTCTTTCTATAAATATTCGGTTTTGACTAGATAAAAATGAAATAATAAATATGATTAGTTTAAGGAAGCTCTTATTCAGGACAGATCATAAACCTGCTCCCCTAGAGAAGTTTATGAGACTCTTTCTAGTCTTAGCCAGGGAAGCATACAAACATTTACCATCATGAAGAAAAAACCTGAGTCTTCTCAAATGAACTGGGAGAAATCTGCTTGCTTATAGTGGATGCTAAGAAAATACAGTAACATAATGACAAAATCCCAAACCAGGTAACTGATACTGAGGTATTATGTTATTCATACTTTACAGCTTCTTCAGAAACCAGCTTTTATGGATGCTAATTTCAGATAGAGAGTAACAAAACAGGACATCAGTGCAAAAAAATTTCTGAAGTTTCAGACAGATTCTGCAATGCCAACATTATCCCACTGTATTATACTGATTTGCACCAAGTCGAGCACTTGATTCATATGGGTGCCAGCTGAACTTTCAGAAAGTACAAATTCTGAAATAAGAAATATTTGTTTGTGGTATCTTCATTGATCTTTCATCAAATCCATAGTGGTGATACAGGCCACTCAATGACACTGAAAACCTAATTCTATCTGTTTTTGCTGTTGCAGACATTCATTTGTTTATATCTTCAGGTCATGAAAATCATTTTCTCATCTGAAACCATCTGTCTTCCATCAGCACACACCAACTGCTTTGCCAACTTTAATCTCTGGTCTTTCTCTACTGTTGCAAGTCATTAATCAGTTATTTTCATCATTGTAACCAATAGCAACCCTATCTATAATCATCTTCTATGACTCTTTGAGAGCTTGCTATTCACCAGTGTCAGTGCCACTTAGACAGGTTATAAAAATGTGCCAGCCTAAATGCCACATATGGATTAATCACTGGACAAGCTTTGCTGTTACAGCTCCCTGAACTCTAGTTGCAGCTATGCATCTTTTATGCAGAACAACATTAATTGTAATAATAGTAAGACACTGTTCCAGAAAGGTTGGGATAAGGAAATTAAAAGATGATTAAAATTGTGGTTCTATATCACTTTTTTCTCGGCGGTCTGAACGCGATGAATATTACCCTTGCTGTTCCAACTATGCGAGAGAAAAGGAAGACAAACAAACACTTAATCATGATAATAGATTCTAGTAATAGATCCATAGATTTGAATCTAGAAGGGATCATTAGCTCATCTAGTTTTCCTTCCCATCTAACCTGCCAGGGAATGTTAGGTTTTACTGCTATGCTGAGCCAAAAAGGGAAAAAAGGGCCCAGATATCTAACCAAAACTCATTTTCAGAGAGACATCCAGTCTTTGATTGAAGTATGGTTACTAGTTTTGCTAAGAAACAAAAATCCTAAGACAACTAAACCCGGTATTTTTCACATGCCACACAATACTCCAGGCCTCCTGTAGCATTACCAGGCTTTGTTTTCCTGCTCAGTTTCTGCAGGTACACAGGCAATGACTCTTGCCCCTGAACCTGTCTTGCACTGCATACAGCCCAGCCTGATGCTCTTCTCACCCACTGCTTCATCCCAGTCTTGCATCTACTCTTGTTTGCCTCCACTTACTCACTTTTCTGCCCAAATAACTTTAGGGCAGAGTATAAGGTATAAGAGTATTTGGTCTGCAAACAAGGGGGCTTGAAGAAGAACAACATTCCTGTTTGCTGCCCAACTACTTGCCTACTGCTGCCGTGGTTTTTTTGAATACACTTAACAGATTCCTTTCCAAAACTTCCACAACTTTGCAACATTCAATTACTTCAGAATAATACAAGTTTGTAGAATAGATAATAAAACCCCAAAAATCATTAAGAAATACTGAAGACTCCAAGTATGCAAAATCTGTAATTTCCTCTAGTAGTTTCTTCCAATAGCTAAATCTCTGTCATGGTGACTTATTTCTTTCTACATGTTTATTTGAATTGCACTGGAATTAATTCTTATTTATTATTCCTTAAAAAAACCAATCAAACTCTAATGTTATTACCATTTTTTTAGCCTTTAAATAATTGTGTTGTGAAGAAGAATGACTTTTCCACCCAAAACTTCTTCTGAGAGCTAGCAGAACTATTCAATAAGCCACTTTCTATCATTTTTCAGCAGTTGTGGCTGACCAGGGAGGTCCCAGCGCATTGGAAGTTAGCTGATGTGAAAACTGTCTACAAGAAAAGCCAGAATANCCCACTCCCACACCTTACCCCAAGGTTTGGCTTATGCGCAAGGAGGATTGGCTGGGGAGGATTAGAAGAAAAGTGGTTAGTGAAGTTATTCAGCCGAGAGGAGAAGCCAGAGTTGCTAGCCCAAGACCCAAGCAGCAAGCCAGCCCAGTAAGCAAGTCCCTCGTGACCCAGACTGCCAGCTCAAGAGACTCTTATCTTCTTTGTTTTGGTTTTCTTATACCTAAACATCGCAGCAAGCCTCTGAGTGAAGTAGACATCACCATGGTTTTTACCTTCACAGCCTACAGTATAATTTTCTCTATTAAAAAATATTCCAATTAGCTCAAACCAGCACACAGTTTAACTTCTGTGCTGGGGAAGCTGATGAATCAGATCATCCTGAGTACCATCATATAGCACGTAAAGGACAGCCAGGTAATTGGACTCAGTCAGCATAGGTTTATGAGTGGTAGGTCCTCTAGATGAGGGAATAGAGTGCACCCTTAGTAAGGTAGGTCCTCTAGATGAGGGAATAGAGTGCACCCTTAGTAAGGCTGCAGATGACACCAAATTGGGTGGAATTGTTAATTTGCTTGAAAGTAAGGAGGTTCTACAGATGGATCTAGACATACTAGATCGATGGGCCATGTGGGGAAGGAAAGATGAGGGAAAATATGCCAGACAGAAAAAAACAACCAAAAAAATCCTTGAGCTATGATACTGCTGTTTCCTAAAAAAGATATGTGTGGTTTTTATATTTATACATATATATACACACACCTGTTAAAAAAGTTTTCCTTCCTAACCAAAATTTCACAAATCTTTTGGCTTTAACTCAGAAATCCTATGGAATTTCTGCAGGTGTTTGCATGGTGGCGGAGGTGCAGCTATGTATCACTCAGTACTCCTATCATTGAATCGTCCCTGGCTAACCTGAGTACAGAATTTCCTGGCTACTTATCCTGTCTGGTAAGGACGTTCACAGTCCTGATGCTTTTTATCTGTATCTGCCCCTTATCCATAAGTTTTATTGAAGATTTAGCCCCCTACTTCTTGTCTTCCTGCATCAGATACCTTTTGAACCCATCTCCTTTTTTATACAGAGCATCTTCACTTAACCACTGCGCTGGTATTCAACCTGTTTTTAAAGCAGGAAGCTCCTGTCTCAGAAAGCTTGTTTCATTGATTTATTAAGTGAATTAGAATCAACCACACTCAGAATTTATAGGAAGAAATAGGTACACAGCTGTCATCCAAGCAAAACAGAAAAGGGAAAACTTTATATTCTGGCCAGGAAGGTCATCTCTCTCTGTATGGTTTCTATGTGGTGTCCCAGAAGAATGGAGAGCGAAGACACAAAAGGTCCTTGAATTCTAGCTCTAGAAGGGCAGATGGTCCCACCTCTGTATTTTGCTTTCTATTTGGTTTGCTCATTTAGATTAAGGAACATCTAAACAGGCACTGTGACTGTTCCTTACATATCCATCCAGGTCAACAAAAATAACCCAAATTTCACTAAATTTAAGTTTGTTGACTTCCAAAGTAAATTATGTTACATCAGCTGAAAATGGATTTCATCCTTTTTGATAGCATCATTCACAGTCTTAGATCAAGTTAGTGTTCCTCTTTAAAATTAACAGATTTACTTCATTTGAAAGACCTGTCCTCAGTATCGCTTCACAGACAAACACTTACTATTATACAAATCATATTAGTTCAGTGAAACATTAATAACAATGCAGATGATAACAGTTGCTGAATGTTGTTTTTTCAGGAAATGTTTCTTTCTCTGAAAGTTCAGATGTAGTCAGAATCTTAATTTAACTAACACAGGATAACATGTTATATTAAAGTATTTCTAAACACTTATGTATCTTAAATATGATGATGCATTCATAAATTATATAAGGACAACTCAATGTGACAAGTGACTGGAGAAGACGACAATTTTTATCATGAAAAGTACTGTGTGAAAGAAAATATTGAGATGCTATTGATTGCTGAAATATATTTCAGGACTTTGAGAAACATGGATATTAGCTACCACTGTTGCTGACTGTCTTCATACGGCATGAAGCTTAAAAATAATGACTAGTCTGCAGCACCTGGATTTAAATCTAATCATTGCTGCAGTCCTAGCTTGCCTGATTGAATAGTTATAGGTTTTGAGTGAAGAAAGCAATTACCTTACACTAATAAGATGACAAGGTGTTAAAGTAGTCTGAATTAATAAATAGCTGAGCCAACATTTAACATCAGACAGTGTTGACGAGTCACATGTTCATTTATTTATGTTATTTAAAGATTTTTTCCACTTCCCTCTGAACCAGATACTCAAATCTCAGTCAGAAGAGATGGGGCTTGAGCTTGTGACCATCCATGAATGGGATGATGGTGAGAAAACCTGGTCTCAGAAGCATCTGAATAGACTCACTTATTCATTGCCTCTGTGGGCTGGATAATGCGTTCCTCTGTGCTACTTCAGACTGTCTCTTTGGGCGTAAAAACGCTTTTTTCACACTGACCACCAAAGTGACTTTGTGAAATAATACAATTTTAACTGGGCTTGTGAAATTATGTACCTTTGCAGAAAGACCAGATGATTCAAAGAAAACAAACCACAACATCAAAACAAAACAAACAAGAAAAAAAACAACCAACACAAACCCAACCAAAAAAAAACCAACTTGACCCAAACCAAATAAGCAAACAAACAAATAAAAAAACCCCAAAATACAAAAGAACAAAATCAAACAAAAAAAACTCAACCAACCAAAAAATCCCAAATCAAAACAAAACCCAAAATAAACAGATGAAAAAAACACCCCAAAAACCTCCTACTTTCTTATGAAAATCTCAGTGTTTCAAAAAGAAAACAGATAAAATTCCAGGAATATGAGGGAAAATGTGGTCTGATAAAAGCCCTCTGCTAAAATAAGACATTTGAAAGAGAAATTAGCTTTAAAATAACTCCTGTGAAGAATTACTTTTCCCGTATATTACCGATAGATGACTTCAAGAGTTGATACAACCATAGATATTTAATGGCTACAAAGTCCTCTGTTACTGTATATAAAACTATTAAAGGAAGTTTTCTAATTGAATATATCAACATATGTAATTTAAAATATTTTCTGAAAAGTATGATAACAGAGATATTTTTTTAAAATATATTATGAAAAATTTGGGTTTGATTGGAAATAATTTGAGGAAACATACCTAAGCAAGATACTTTACAATGTCCTTTTCTGTCAAAACAAAGGTTCTGAATAAAACTTTTGAGTTCAATTTTATGAGGTGTTCACAGAAATAATAATAAATCAGCCTGCCTTAGAAATATAGAAGTATTATTTTTACTTAGATTTCATTTATCTTGTGTCCCCCTTTTGGCTAGGATGGGGAGGATTTTCTCACAAGAAGTTAGGAGGATAGCCAGCTGAAACCAGCTGTGTTCTCTATCTTACCGCTGTCATGCCCACTATATAAGGGGATATATGGCACAGGCATCAGCAGTTGTGTGGAGTGAGAGGGGTTTGGTTTATGTAACTCCTTTTACACATTTAGTTGCTATAGAAAAAATATCTCCTTGTATTAACAATATTGCAGTTTGTGTTTATGCCAAAATGAAGTTTGTTGTGTGGAAGTTATTAGAGAATTAAGGTATTAAAATCAGAATAGTCATCATCTTAGAGGAATTGAAAGATCCTAGATTTAGAGTACACTTTATGGTAATTTATGAAACTTGCATGTCTACTTATTTTGAGCAACTGCAGAACATATTACTCTAAGTGAATAAATGACTCCTATGTTTCTATACAACCTTTATTTTTCTATTAATGTTTTATCTCATAATTTTATATATTTAATCATAATGGTGAGAAGTAAAAATCTCAAAGCATGTTAAAGGACAAGAAGAATCTTTAAGACTGAATGGTGATACAAGGAAGTCTTTCGCAGTGCACTGCAGTATTGCATCTTTACAATAAAACACAATGTGCTCTAAACATACTACCTTCCTGGTGCTAAGTGATTATTGGGGAAGAAAATAGGGAGGCTTCTTTCGGATGGAGGAAAACACGCCCATAAAGACCTTCAAATTATTCCTCAGAATAGTTGTTAATTTAAAAAAAAAAATCAGTAAAAGATCTCAAAGTCAAGTAATTGAAGTTCTCTTCCCCACCTCCTTCTGTATGTATGGCAAGATCTGACTTGTAAGAGTTTGCTATATAAGAGATTATCCATTCTAAAATTATTCTAATATTAGGGAAGAAAGAAAAACCAAACAACAAAATTCAGATTAATTTTTTCCCACCACTTTTTAAATTTGTACAAAGTTGCTATGATTTCACTCTGGAAACATTAAGGATTTGTTATTGTAAGAAGAAAAATCTTCTCTCTGGAATGTATCTCCACTACTTTCTTGTTTATGACCAAGTCATGTCATTCACAGCCAACCAGAGAAAACAACCTAACGCCATTCCATACATTGCACTTTTTTTTTTCTTTCATGAAAAGTGCACTGATTTTGAAACAAACAAAAAACCCAACTCAAACCCACACACACACCAGCTGTCAGGCTTTGCTGTCTGTTAAGCACTTTATCTGTATCGCTGCTGCTGCTGTTACAAAGAAAGTTGCACATTCTTGAGATAGAAAACCTCCCCAGTTTTAGTGAAAAAGGAACAAGCTGATTGTGCTGGTTTGAGC
>VWYK01033378.1:2883-25054 GCA_013399775.1 Semnornis frantzii | reverse complement strand
CTCATGTTCCTCTTTCAGACTTGCTGGTTTGGGTTAGCATTTCCCAGTGCCCTCAGATCTAACCATTGTGCTTTGATAAGCATATATACAAGTGGCTTAAAAAACAACTACCTCAAAACAACTGTCAACTGACAACACTTCTTAGACTAGTTGTAGTGAAGTTCCCTTGTTTTTTCCACATCACTTCCATGTTCCTGCATATTATACCTTGTCACACGGCAGCTCCCAAGCTCTGTTAGCACCTACAAGCAGAGAGCAGCATCATTCATTGCATGTGTGCTGCACAGCACAAATGATGCATAGCACAAGCCATTGGAACGGGTACTGTAAGTGAGAAGGGAAAGCCTTTGTTACTACATTATCTGCTCTCAGGCATCTGACTTCTGTTTGGTTTCACCCAAATTCTTCACTGTTCACAAAGCAGCAAAAACTGCTGCTTCTCCTGCCCACCATGGTTATTTTCTCCACTTTTCTCCTGGAGGTCAGGGGAGCTTTCAGGCATTGCCAGTTTGTCTGCTTTCCACCTCTGTCTTCAAACTACTACTGTGGGGCTTCGAACAGAGGACTGTGATAATAAGTATTCACAGGCTAATAATCAAATAATGTGTTTTAAATGCCTTACTGGTTTAGTTTTGCAGTGGAAGACATTCCTACTGTGTATCTGCTTTGCATCTATCACAGAAAGGTTCTTAGTCTTAATTAGAGCTTCTAGTTGCTGTCGGGCAGTACATTGCCATTGCTGTGTGTTTCTATTGACTGTCATGGATCCCCAGAACCCAGTTGGGAGTGGACTCTCACAGTAAGTGCTAAATAAACCTGTGTTGTCCCCTGTCCCAAACATCTTACAGCCTGTACAAACAAGGCAAACCTATCCAGTAAGAGAAAAAAAACACAGAAGGTAACAGAGAGACCACTGTATCACACATCATGTGCATTTCACAGGGCTTGATGCCTGTTATCAGTGGAGCTGCTGCTTTGCCTGAGTCGTCTCAGGAAGGGAGAGATTGCCCACTGGCTCAAGCAAACTGGCAAGATTAGCTTTTGTTCCTTGTTTGGAATCCCTGAACTCAGGGAAGCTTGGACATTTGTCATGGTGACGTCTGTCATTTGTCCCCTGAGGAATGGCTCACAAAAAAGTGGAGATGACAATTCTTGTTTTGAAGTATACAAATGTGCTAAACAAAGAACAGCAGAAGGAAAATAGATCATCTGCAGTAGAAGACGTTTTGGGAAACTTATTTATTTACAATGTCTCTCCTCTGTCTTCCCCTCCTCTGTTTTTTTGTTTGTTTTTACAGCAGTTGTATGCTGCCCAACTTGCTGCAATGCAAGTGTCTCCAGGAGGCAAGATACCTGGCATACCCCAGGGTAACCTTGGTGCTGCTGTATCCCCTACCAGCATCCACACAGACAAGAGCACAAACAGCCCTCCACCTAAAAGCAAGGTACTGTACTAGGCCCTGCAGCGTTGCATTTCTAACAGGATGGGTACTTGCATGTCTTTGTTTTCTGCTAGCTGTGTGCCTCTCAACTGCAGACAGCTTTCTTCTCCAGATGACTTCCTGAAGCAGGAGGATATTCACAGTGCTATTTTTCCAGTGGGAGAACCTCAGCACCAACAAGCCATTCATGCATAGTGTGGGTAACAGACACCACCTCAGCTGAGATCCTCTAGGCTCCCTTGCAGTGTCCCAGCTGTCACACTGCTGTTTCTTACATCTTCACTTACAGGCTTGAGGTGACCAGCTCCTGTTTCAGCACACAAGCGCTTTAAGAACACTAGCCCAGAGTCAGGTTAACAGTGGGGCACCTGATCTGTAGCCCTTCCTGTCCTGGGCTTCAGTATGAGTTTATGGAGGAGCAAGGCTCCAAAACAGTGTCTGTTGTGTCATGGGCTGGAATCTATCCATCAAGCGATAGGCTCTGAGGAGTAGTAATCTTCATCATAGCTGGGCAGTTAGTTCCATACTCATTGAAGAGGTCTAGCTAGCAGCTTGTAGTCACATCTGTGTAACACCACTGGAGTTACACCCAGAAAAAAGACACAGAATATGACCAGTTGAAGAAGATGAGCTCCACATATGCCACAGCTGAGCAGAAGTAACAGGTCAAAATTGAATGACACATATTAGGTATTGGAAAAGAGTCAGGAAGACTTTAGGTAAGGAATGCAGGGGAAAAGCAGTCCTATTTAGATGACAGCAAACACTTGATAAATATGTCCTTTCTTCTTCTCAGTGTCCTCTAGCATGCTTTCCATGTCCTTTATCATGTCAGAAAAGATTCCTTGAATTGACAGTAGTGTCTTGTTTTCACCCTAACAGTGAACCAACACAGATCAAAAATAACCAGACAAATAAATAATAACCATTGTCAGCTCAGCGAAATGCATGTTAAAAGAACAAAAATCTAGTGCAGAACCAGTAGCTGTCGTTAATGAACCATTTTCTTTCTTCTGTCCTCAGTGCAAATATTTTGACTTCATGAGGTTTGTCTTAGGCTTGGAATCCTTTTTATATACTGTAGAGCAAGGAATCACAAACCCATGCAGCGCTCAATTCTACTTTTGGGGTCTTTTCCCATCAAGTTGCGTCTATGGTTAACAAGAGAGGTTTGTGCATTTTATTGGGGTATTTTGTGTGTGCGTGGCTAGAGGCTTGTGAGATAAAGTACTGATGGGTTTTTTTGGATCTCTGGTGCACAAGCAGAATGTCTGATGAGATCTAAGGGGACACAGTATTTATTTTGTGGCAATTGTGGAATTAGAAAGCCTGCCATGTCTACCAGTAACATCAAGCATTAACTGTCTTACCAGCAGCTGTCAAGATCAGCTCTTTTGTCTCTTGTGTTTTATTGAGGCTTTTTTCCATATTTGTAGGTGTTCCAATGCCTTTGGCTTTCAGTTCTGTAGGACACAAACAAAACTTATTTGCAAATTGCAAATTGAAAGAAGAAAAAAAAAAAAAAAAGGGGGCCAAAAGCAAAGGAAGGGGGCTCCAAAAGGCTGTAAAATTGTACAGCATGAGCCTTGTGATGCATGCTGTTTTCAATCTGCTGCGTGCCAGTTGGAGGCTCAGAGAGAGAGCGAGAGAAAGAGAAGGGATAATGCTGAGAAATGATAGAGTGGCTGTGACCTCCAAGCTCAGCCTGGAAATCCAAGACATTGATTTCACTTAGCATTCCTGCTGAGAAATCCGGCGGAGTTCAGTTGTAATAAAAGAACAAGATTCTGTTCTAATGGTAATGGCGTATGACAGACATATCACTTTGTCTGTCCTCAGCACCAGAGAGGGGAGAATTGGAGAAAGGTCACCTGACCTGCCTGTGGTGTTGTGCGAATGCAGTACTGAGCTTTGAACTCCAGCCTGGAAGCACAATCATTTATAATACTAAATGATAAAGAAACCTTTATAGAGCCTACAGTAATTAGAATAAAGCTTATACAATAGTGCCGTGGCCTGACTCGGAAAGCGCACTGACACATCCATCACAGTGGCAGAAACCGAAGCTTACATGTTGAAGTTAAACACCTTCGTTTGTATCTGGGTGGACTTCCCTTTTGCTTTTTCAAGGCTCGTTTGTGTCCAGCAGCTCTAAAAGTTTAATGTGTTTGATGATGATTCTTTTTTAATTTGTATTTTTTAGCTTGGTCTGGGAGTATATCTGCCTGTGCGTCACAGCCATTTTTAATCTTTTTTCAATCCCCAGTAGCAACTTGATTCTTAAAGTTAGTTCGTGGTGGTCTTTCTGGCTGTCACTGTACATCAGCCCTCCACGGATGAACAGTTAATGCCTTAGACAAGCTTTCAATAGATGCTGTTTGCCCAATCTCTGTTTTCAGCCCACAGTTTACACTGGCGCAGCTCTGGTAATACACTCGAGTGTTTGGAGACAAGGAGACAGCCTTACCTGGGAGTGTGTCAAGCTACTGGCAAACATCTAGGTCACTTCTGAAAAGCTGTGGGTTTTTTTTCCTCTTGCATAGTGTTAAAGTTAGCATGCTGCTCTTTGCAAGGATTCTTCAAAGTCGGCCTCAGCAGCAGATGGAACAACTGTTGGCTCTAGAAATGCTGAGAAGCATCGAGGGAGTTTGCCAAGGATCATCCTTTAAATCTAGTAAGACTCGAACACATCCCTAAACTCCTCTAAGACCTTGGCAACTCCCATTTTGGCAAACCTTTTATCAGTGGCCCTCACCAGTGTTTGAATGTTGTGCTGGGCAGATTACCCAGGCATCTTCTGTGGTCTCCCTCACCTTTTCAACAGGTGTGGCCTGGAACAGTCAAATCCACCTCCTGGGTTTCTGCGCTGTACCTTTTAGGAAGCCACGGAGCAGAGATGCCATTCTGCTGTGCTGCACACATTCTGTCAAGTTTTGGTTAGGAAACTGAGCTGGTGTCATACATTCTTCCAAGAAGAAATCCGTGCCAGAAAAACTGATTTAAGAAACAGAGCTAGTGGAGCCTGTCCAAAAGCAAATGCGTGTGTCTTGCGGAAATGGATTTTAACACAGCTTCTTCTTGAGCAGTTTTAAAAACAGCCGGTATGCTAATCATACCATTCAAATTTACCAAGGCCTCCTCCACAACCCATTTGAAAGGCAACTATCTTTGAAGTTTGCCAAATTTTGCTGGATTTCCAAAGTCTGTCTTAAGCACATTTTGCCTTTGATCACATAAATGCTTGCATGCTGCTCTGTTGGGTGTTCAAGGTGGTTACAGGCTCCCAAGTAAGTAGGAGAGAACAGGCACAGGTGCAGATAAGGAGCAGGCAGCACAGCCTACCAATCTGTCTCGTGATTAACTTTTAGCCTCTTGGTTGTACAGGGACATGCAGGAGATAAACATATCTGTATCATCAGTTTGTTTTTTTTTATCTGATCAGTGACCTTTACCACGCTGCCAGGATCCTCACCTGATAGCCACAGTCCTCACTGACTTCAGATGAGGACAACAGTACGACATGTGAACAACCAGGAGGACCCTGTTCTTTCCTGTCTTTGTTGCTTGCTTTTTGTCTTGCACACGCAAATGTAGTATCTAGTGCCTGCCCGGTGCAATATCCTAGCTTCTTCCAATGTACACTTTCAAGTGCAGTAATTCTGGAGTGAATTTTCAGTGTAGCTTGTAAATGTAGCTAAGTGATCACCTGTGTTTAGCAGAGGACATTGCATTGTCTGTTGCAACTGCTGAAAAACAGGGGCAATTCAGTGCAGCGTGTGACAGGAGAGTTCTTTTAGCTCAACCCTAACCCTTCTCACAGTTATGTCTCCATCAATGGCAACAGAACACAGATTGTCCAGATAATTTTTTTTGTTCTGTTCAAATACTTCTGGCAATGATGTTACTATTTGCTCAGCAGTAGTACCTGGGAGTTGTGACAAGGAAAGGAAATGTGTTTCAGACAAGTCAGAAACAGCACCAAGCGGTTGGATATACACAAGCAGATCCTCCTCAGCTGCAGTATCCAAACAAATATTAGTGCAAATCATTAACTGAAGCGGGGACTTCATTTTCGCATTCTCTGATCATCTGATCACCAAATTAAACACTGGATTGAAAATTTTTCGTGTCACCTATAGTCAACAATAGAATGGCCTTTGAAAGACTGGGAGCTTACCTCTCTACCACACCACAGGCTGACTTTAAAATGACCAGAGACTCTCCAAGGGAACGTCTTCCATTTGTGAGGAGTAGCGGAGGATGATTCTGCAGTTGCTGCTACATGCACCAGCTGTGCCTGGCATCCTGTTTATAGTATAGGAACGATAGAAAGGGACTGACTCTGTGTTTGCTCCATTCTCACCCAGGCAAAGTAAGCCTGGATGTGAGACTACAACTGAGTCATTATTGACTTCCTTACCAAGTACATTTGACACTAAGGACAGAGTAATGAATAAGAGTCTTTTGTATTGGGCATTTTAATTCAGACATACCACAGACTGTGTTACACGGAAAAATGAGTAAATAATTTCCTATGGGGAGCTGATTGGGGATTTTCCCATCTCACTCAAAACCGAGGATGGGATTGTACTTGCCAGTTTCAATGGGAAAGTTTTCTTGACTCAAGATAAAAATAGAAGGGGGGAGGAAGTAAAAAAAATATCTGAAGGAAAAGAGAAAGTAAAAGGCCCTAAATGTCCTGGTAATAAGAGCAATCATCAAGATGATATTTCTGATTCTACTTTGGGCAAATTGTCTACTTGAACTTCATTTGAGGTGACTGCCCTAAGCAGCCTTGTTAACTTGGGTATATTTGTCTCCCCTTCCCTCATGTCTCTCTTTTGTATCCTAGCACCAAATGTGAAAATTCATCTTTGGGAGATGTAGGGGAAAAATACTAAGTTCCATTATACACATAGCTGCCTTAGCTTGCTCGCCACATCACACTCTGACTGCTGCAGAAGCTTAGCTGATAAGGAGACATAGAGATTCCTTGTACCCTCAGAGCTGCTAGTTTTGATCATGTTAAAGGAAAGTATTCAATTCCAGCTCTACAGATGTGCTCTTCAAGTGTGGAAATACATTGGCAATTCCTATTCCTAGCTCTTTTTTATGTTTGGTCATACCAAATGTTTTTGGAAACATGAGCTAATCGTTCTGAAGTACTCCAGTTGTGAAGAGGGCAGCTTTGTGATTGAAGAAGACTCTGTCAGCTTGTCCCTATGGGGACAAGCTGAGAGAGCTGGGGCTGTTCAGTCTGGAGGGAAGGCAGCTCCAGGGAGACCTTAGAGTGTCCTTCCAGTACCAGAAAGCTGAGAAGGGACATTTTACAAGGACTTGTAGTGAGGAATGGATTGAAGCTTGAGAAGGACAGATTTAGACTAGATACTAGGAAGAAATTCTTTCCAGTGAGAGTGGTGAGACACTGGCACAGGCTGCCCAGGGAGGCTGTGGCTGCACCCTCCCTGGAGGTGTTCAAGGCCAGGTTGGAGGAGGCCTTGAGTGACCTGTACTAGTGGGAGGTGTCCCTGCCTATGGCAGGGGTTTGGAACTAGATGATCCTTGAGGTTCCTTCCAACCTTACCATTCTATGAACCTAAACCATTCTGTGAATCTAGGAATCATGGCTGTGAACAGGTGATCAAAGGACATGACTGTTTGTGCTAGATGGGGCCAAGTTCTTTTCCATGAAGAGCACAGAAGAACTTGTCTGAAACTAACCCATTGCACATGTTAGGCCTCGTACACTAACGGCAGTTACTGTCCTTGTATTGGCTGAAGAGCACAACAGGTGCTGAATGCCAACCTTAACAGCAGGAAATGAAGGCATCTTTACATCCCTTAGTGAGAGCATTGGGGTGCTTTAGAGTAAAGAATTACTGCTGAAGTGACAGAAGATGCACCATCCCTTCTGGAACACTTGAGGCCATGCTTACAGAAGGTTTATCTCCAAGGTTTTCAAGGCTCTTTTGTTTTTGAAACTTTCTAGGCTGGACACACTTCTTTATATGCCAGCAATGAAAACAATTCTCATAGATTTGTCTACGTAGTTTCTCAGCCCCAAAATAACAAAATTACAATACTGTAAGCCGCTACATTCCATACATTTTTTTAGTGCTTGCATTTCTCAGTCCCCTTCTCAGTGCATCAAACAGATTAGAAATAACTGTGAGATAATTAGGGTGAAACTTCTAGTATGGATGCAGTCAGGAACTGTAAACTGAGACCTCATCTGTCCTGTCTGTGCTACGGTTCTTGGTGCTGTGCTCCTTCTTTAATATGCCTGTCCATGCTTAGTGGAGACCTTGTAGCTGATCATCTCTTCACCTGTAAGGCTTTTTCCTTCCCTGCCCATGCTTTCAATCCCAAATACAAAATGCGGATCTGGTGACACAATCTTCCTTAGTATTCTTTTTATACATGTCATCCAGACACATAAGCAATGACTTTCTTAAACCATTTGCTGGAACAGAATGAAGTGGTATGTATTAATGGGTCTTCTTAAGGTACTTTTCTGAACCAGAGAAGGCGTTCTGAACAACAAAACCAGTGTTGGTAGCAGTATCTGAACTGTAGCAGCAGTGGGGAGTTGCACAGCATTCTACCTGCCTCACCAATCCCTGCTTTCCTAAAATACAGATTGAATACACGGAGGGGCTCCTAGAATGCTTTTTCAGATTAATTCTCAATAGCTGTGTTTCCTGATATCACGTTTCTCTGGCGGGAGCCTATCTCTCATGCTGAGATCCAGCCAGTCAGCCCTTCTCAGGCACTTTCTGTAATGAAATTTGAGAAGAAAACATAATGAAATGAAAAGAGGTGATAAAACCTCTGAAATCAGTGGTCACAAAATGAAGGCCAGATACAGGAATTAAGCATTTGTGAAAGAGAGGTCTTCACAAATCAGAAAAGGAGTGACAGAGATGTGACTTGAGGGGGCCATGACTACTTTGCAGTGTGCATTTCTTTTCCTTGCCACTCGTGCTCCTTACCTGGCATGAACAAATAAAATGCCTTCTTTTCCCCAATGGCAATGTCAGCCAGGTGGCATTAGGGTCCTAGTTTTCATTCTTTTTGATTAAATGATTTGGCTCATACTGAAGATCCAGATGCTACACCAGGCACTATTACTTCTAGGAGGCAGCTACTAATGCCATGTTCAGTCAGAGAATCCCTCAGTGTTCCAAAGTGCTGGGACCTGACATTTTGTTTCTGCTCTGCATCTTACTCTGTTACTTAGAAATACCTAAGCATCAACTTCTGCAGAAGCTTTTCATCAGAGCTGCTCATCTAGTGTCACCTGGAACAAAGAGCTGGGGTGAGAAAGAGCAGCATTTTGCAAGAGACTGGAAGAGTCCCAAACAAGAAAACAGTGTCACAATGTCAGGGGTTTTTAATACCACTAAGATAACTGTTGCACTGTTGTTGCCAGCTGGCCACGCAGGCCTAGGAATAGCAGTAAAAGGGCTTTAGCAGAGCATGGAATCTTGAGCTGCATAATGAAACAGAGAAAAATTAGATTTTTCTGGTTACAGTATTTTTTTGTTGATCCTCCTTATGTCTGAGCGGGCTTGCTCTGTGAGGAGAGTTTGAAGGTATTTAGGAGAGGGTCTTTCTGCTGAGGAAGGGGAGAAGTACATGAAGTTCAGCTTGAGATGTGGCTTGCTTTATTGAGAGCTGCTGAGAGTCACAGTACTGTAAAGATGAGGTACCAATTTTAGATCTAAGTTAAACATAGACAGGAAACCAACCTGTTACGCCAGCGTCAGGTTAATTTCTGATTTCATTCATAATGTGAAATTACTCTAAAGGCCATCCTTTATTCCAGAGATTTATTTTGTAGAGTTTCAGCTATTAGACTCTCTAAACAAACAAATGTCTTTATTCCAGGAGCACAGGCTAATGCAGAACAATAGCACTGTAACAATGTACCTATTTAATGGGCTAGGGAACAGCTCAAAGTGGAGCAGAGGACTCCCATTCTACCAGACCCTTCTAGAGGGGAAGCAGATACCTTACTTCAGCAATGAAACCTTTCCTTGTGCATCTTTATCTTAAGCATTTGGGTATTTTATTGTGTATGTTAATAATAAAGTGGCAAGACTGTCTGCTGGGTAGTAATGTAGCCAGCATTTGCCCAGTGCAGGACTTCCCAACGCAGAAAGTAGATTTACAAAGTGATCAAATCGAATTCTAATGCTATCAGTCTAGCAGCTTCCAGAAGCTGCTTGCCTTGTCTGCAGAAGGGAGATTCGCTTCCACATTACATACCAGATTTGAAATTATCTCCTCTTGACACATTCAGGCAGAATGCAATTCAAACTGAGCATCAAAGAAAGATATTTTGCAGTAAGTTTTCCTGCACCCACAGCTAAATGTTTATCGTTTAACAAGGGAGCTCTACAGTTTTTTTCATCTGAAACATTTTAATCCGTAATCCCAGGTCGCCGTGGAGAGCTAAAGAGCAGCAACATTTAGTAGTAGAATGGAGAAGAAGTTGATTTTATTTTCAAGTGGAGAGAGTTTCTTATAGGTTAGTATTATCTCTAGTGTCACATGAAGTGCTTGGCAGATATTCCACAGAAGTTCTCAGAAGCACACGTTTGTGGTGCAGAATGCAGCTTGGTTTGTGGCGCAGAATGCAGCTTGAATTGTTTGCTGCAACATGAACTAATATAGAAGAGGGTGTCAGAGGGATTATGTGGAAACTCACTAAAACCAGTGTGGCTGCATGGTGTGCTTTTAGAATGGGTAGCTTTCTTAAAGTTTCAGCTCTTGGAGTCATGTGAATATGTGAGAATTTCATCTCAAGAAAAAGCTTCAGGCTGTCATGTCTGAAACATACAGAGTGGTATAAATGTATCTCAAAGGCTTGGAAAACTGCTAACAAGATGAATCTGTGAGTTACTGTTTTAATCAGGTGGGATTAATTTTCAGTTGCAAGTCATGGGAGACTTCCTGTTAGCAAGTCTGCTAACGTGTAAATACTTCTCCTCAAAATTAGGCTTTTCTACTACAGAATCTTGCAGCAAAAGTGCTTCAGTAGGATCCAGAGAGAACATTCAACACCATTTAAAGAACATCAGAGACAGGCAAGCTGACGTAAGAAACCATTTTGGCTTTTTGATGTAATTTGACAGGGTTTAATACATGAAATCAGTTTGAAATTTTGATCTTGGTCGTGTGCCTTTATCAGCCAGTACTGCCAGACTATGAACTCGAGTGTGCGTCTGCCCTTTCGGTACAAATAAAGGAATTTTGTTTCTTTGACTTCTGTTGCTACGGTTTTCCATACTGCTTTTATGGGAAAGATAAGCTAATGCCATGTGCTGGTTTGAGCTAATTGGAATATTTTAATAGAGAAAATTATACTATAGGCTGTGAAGGTAAACAGTGGTGATGTCTACTTCACTCATAGGACTGCTGAGATGTTTAGGAATAAGAACCCAAAACAAAAAGATAAGAGAGTGTCTCGAGCTGGCAGTCTGTGTCACGGGGCACAGTGTCTTGGGGCTAGCAGCTTCTGGCTTCTCTCAGCTGAATAACTTCACTAATCTTTTCTTCTAATTCCCTCCCCTGCCGATCCTCCAAAATTCACTTTGTGTGTAAGGCAAACCTTGGGGTAAGGTGTAGGGGTGGGGAGAAGGTGGAAGGGTGGTTGGGAGCCCCTCCTGGGGTCTCTGATTTCTGGGAGGGGAGTTGTGTGTCTGTATTACCTTTACCTTGTATATTTCTGTAACTATTCCTGTATATAGTGTATATATCTCCTTGTATATTGTGCTAAGCTGTAAATAGAGCTTCATCTCTTAACTTCCAGCCGGTTGAGTTCTAGTCTGGGTCATTTTACAAAGTGTGGAGGGGCGGGGAACTCCCAAACCGTCACACACCATAACTGGTATTGGGGGGGGAGGGGGAAGAAAATACGTATGTACAGAAAAACACCTTTGATAAAAGATTGCTCAGTACCTCGACGTGCAGAGTCGATGGAGGGTAAGACCATTTCTCCAACAGGAATGCTGGAGAGAAGGCCTTTCAATTTAAAACAGTGATGGTGCAGAAAGAATACGACTTGGAGTATTTCATGAGTTACTAGTGTTCTAAAATTTTGAGAGTGCATGTGCCAGCACCTGCTTGCAGCTTTCAAGTGAGAGGCCATTTCAGGGAGGCGCGTGTGCGTGGAGCTGCAGCAGAGGGCTTTGTGCAGGCTGTGGGCTGACATGCCGGGCGGTGACATGTCACGTCATGCTTCAGCCACATCGCGTTACGCCACTTCAACCTAACAGAGCACAACAGGAGTTACATGCTCACAAACACAACCCAACGTGACATATCCATGGGAAAATTGGCACAAAAAGCCTCTTAAAGTTGAGTTTCGGGGGTACGTTTATTTGTCTCCAAAGTGCTCCAGAGAAAGCAGTGTACCGGAAAGAGGAGTCATGTACTGACAGAATTACTTTGGCAACTCTTAATTCAGCTACAATTAGGAATCAAGCACATATGAAAAAACAGTTCTGGGCAGTATTTTTGTTGTATTGGGTTCTTGTGCGTATCTTTCTAAAGGTAGCTCTCTCAGGGCTGCAGTCATTCCAGGTCACTGATTATTTTTATCTTTAGCCATGCTAAGAGCTGTATAGACTTCAGGTTGCAACTGTAAGTTAATGTATTTTGAGTTTAGCTGTTGGTTTGCTCAGTAAATCTTGAGTCCTCCTAGTCTGAGCTGTGGTTGTTTTCTCTGCTTTGCTTGCAGATTGGAATGACCCCCTTTTCGTGCCTATTTCCAATATTCCTAGTCTTCTCTGGAATTACCTTCTTCCCCTTTCTGGGTCCTCCTTGTCCTAGTTTCTGATGTCCACAGAAAATAGAGCCTGCAATTAAAACTCTAAGATTAATTAATTAATCTCTGTTTGCTTATTATTCATCATAGATATCCCTGATAGCCTGTGCTTTCACTGTTCTCTATTAAAGGCACAGAGCTCATTTGGGGTCAAGGAAATTCAGCCTATGTATTTGGCTGAGAAATGCATGTCAAGTGGCCTTTTTGTTCATGTTATCAGAAGTTAGAACGCTGCCCCAGGACTGTTTGCTCAGTACGTTTCATGTCTGGATTTGCAGTTGTTAATTTCAAAGCCTTTGGAATACCAATTCTTCTGTAGTGAACTGCAGCTTAGAGGCAGAATGATGTGGTGGCGCAGTACCCAGGAGATCCACCACCCTTCCAAAGTGAATTTGGGCCAGTGGCTGAGGAAGACAACAACCACATCATTTTGGCTAAGTGAGAAATTAGCAGATAGGCAGGGGCCTGCAGAACAGAACAAAGGGAATCCTTTCTCTTCTGCCTTCATTTTAAAGTGTGTCAGATGCTCCAAGAGTGTCAGAAGTGGAGAAGCCTGGTTTCATTTGTGAAGTTTCACACTATTTGAACTCTGACTGGAAACACAGAATACCTCTCTCCAGGGCATCCTGGTGTCTGTTAAAGTGTGGGCAAGCACTGGAGCATTCCCCTCCCCTATCCCAGTGTTCTTCCACACAAATTATGTGGGACCTTCGAGGACTTCATCAAAACCTGATGGAGATTGGCTGGTGCGCTCAAAGTACCTATAGAGATGGTGACTGCCAGGCAGGGTAGCAACTGTGTGTGAATTCACACACAGACCAATTCCGAGGTTAAAAATCACCTCCCGTTTGGACAGCTCTGAGTGCTTTCACTGCCATGACATCTCAGATTTCAGACTGATGCAGTGTGTTTTGCTAGTGCTTTTCCTGTACTGCTGTTCTTCACCCTTAAGTGATCACAGTTCAGTGATGGGTGGAAGGATTCCCTTAATAGTATCATTTGGGGCTCACTTTGTAAATTGCTTTGGGCTCAAACAGGCCAAAGTAATGTGATCCAAATCCATGTTTTTACTGGTGAATTGTTAAGATGATCTCATGCTTACCAAATATCCTAGTGTCTTGTCTTGATTGTAATTAACTGATTACATACATGTTGAGTCAGTGCTCTAGGATTTGTGCCTGGAATAAGTCACAAAACCATAGCATAGAAAAGGAAGAAGGGAGCTTTTTTTTTTTCCCCTCCTCCCTTTTTTTCTTCTGGATAAAATACAAAAACTGCCCAGAGCTGGCCCTGTTTAGAAGCAGCAAATCAGGCCCTTGGAAAGTTTTTTTTTTTTAACATGTCAGCTTCCCTTTCATATACTTGTGTGAAGACAAAGAATATCTTAGCCTCTCTATTGAAGTAATCATTAAAATAAATGGAGATCTGTAGACATCAGCTATAAATCATCAAGAAATAGCTTGAGGATAACCTTTGACACAATTGAACCTACTTGAAATGAGCCGGGGCTGGATTCATTGCCTTTAGTGAAGCCAGTAGGTGGACTAAAGGTCTCCTCTCTCTCTCTCTCTCTTTCCATCTCTTCCAGTGTTAGCTTCTGGGAGGTGAATATGTTCTGGCTTAGTGATGGAAATGCATTTGGATGTGTTCTTAAGTAGACATTTGTTTTATCTCTGAAAAGAATAAGCCAATCTTAACAGTGTGATACTGGGGCTATTTTAAAGGTATTTTTAAAAGGCAGTTGTCTTCTTTCACGTTACAAAAACTATTTTAACCAATTGTTTAGGCTGGAGGAGCAGCATGGAATATCTATTGTGTGTGGATGCATGCATGTTCTAGAGAATTAACAGGAAAATGGTAGATAAAAATCTGCCTAATTTTACATAATAGATTTTTGGCATTCTTGTGATCCGACTTCTAATTCATGCTGAGTTTCCACAGTGTAACAGAAATAGTAGTTTGCAGTTGTTAATTTTAATTTCTAAGATGTGAGCTTTTAAAAGGAGCTTTCAGAAAGTCTTCAGCATCTCATGGGGACAAACTATGAGTCTTACTAATGAATCCAGCAATTAGTGGTTCATTGTGCCTGCCAGCAATTTGGCCCTGATACTGGTCTTGATGGTGATTTCGTTTTTGCTGGTGTGAATCAGGAATAGAATCTGAAGTGTATTCACCAAGGGGCTCTGAATACTTCTTCAACACTGTTCTTAATCTGCATTCAGTACTTAGAGCAGCGAGGTAAAAAACAAAACAAAAAAACCCCAAACTACAATATATTTATATTTTAATTATTATGGTTGATTAATATAATTAGAATGATACAGCAGAAATTATTAAATGTAAGAGATTGTAAGTGGTGGAATCCCCACGCAGTTAGATAGACCTATCTGTGGTCTATATGTGCAGTTTGTGCAGGAGATGCTCTTTTCATGGATGAAAGGCTGTGCTTCCTTCAGGTTTGTAAGGAGAGAATTGAGAGGAAAGAGGTGGGACTTCACTTCCTGTAGCACAACACCACAGTTTTGATTTGGTAGTATTTCATCACAATTTCACGAAGATGGCAGTGGCCACGTGCAGAAGGTTGGGTGAAATGCAGTGTAAGTGCAGCCCAGACAGCAGCTGTGTGCTGGGCTGCAGCAAGAGCAGTGTGGGCAGCAGGGCAAGGGAGGGGATTCTACCCCTTTGCCATGCGCTCCTCAGACCCCACCTGGAGTCCTGTGTGCAGTTCTGGAGCCCCCAGCACAGGAAGGACATGGAAGTGTTGGAGTGGGTCCAGAGGAGGCCACGAAGGTGCTCAGAGGGCTGCAGCAGCTCTGCCATAAGGACAGACTACAAGAGTTGGGGCTTTTCAGCCTG
Organism: Semnornis frantzii; assembly: GCA_013399775.1. Taxonomy (NCBI): domain Eukaryota; kingdom Metazoa; phylum Chordata; class Aves; order Piciformes; family Ramphastidae; genus Semnornis; species Semnornis frantzii. The sequence goes on along the minus strand of VWYK01033378.1, from coordinate 9,922 downwards.
GAGAAGAGAAGGCTTCCAGGAGACCTTATAGTAGTCTTCCAGTATCTGAAGGGGGCTACGGGAATGCTGGGGAGAGACTATTGACAAGGTCTTGTAATGCCAGGACAAGGGGCAATGGGTTCGAACTGGCCGAGGGGAGATTGAAAGTGGATGTTAGGAGGAAGTTGTTTGCAGTGAGGGTGCTGAGACACTGGCACAGGTTGCCCAGGGAGGTTGTGGCTGCTCCCTCCCTGGAGGTGTTCAAGGCCAGGTTGGATGAGGCCTTGAGTGACCTGTACTAGTGGGAGGTGTCCCTGCCTATGGCAGGGGGTTGGAACTGGATGATCTTTGAGGTCCCTTCCAACCTTACCATTCTGTCATTCTGATAATGAGTGACTCATTCAAGCTCACAGAGGAAGTTTGTTGGGAAGTCTTAGCAGGTGAAGATGACATGACCCAAGGTATCAGCAATAGCAAAAGGCATGACTGCAGCATGGGAAAAGGAATCTCCCTTCCCCAAAGCATACTCTGAAGCATTTAACCTCACAAATGGCATTGTGGATGGAGTATAAGTATTAAACAAGTTCTGCTGTAGCTGTAGTACTCAACAGTGGAACATGCGTTTGCTTTGAATGTTCACTTCAGTATATTCAACTCTGGTTCCTGGAATTGCTGATTAGATTGCATCTAAGGAAGTGAAATGAAAAAAAAAAATCCAGCAGACAGAGTTGTAAAATAATTTTTCATTTTAGTGATCTTGAATGTTGTTAATAGCATGCAGGCATTAAAGATGGATGAGTTTTATGTTGATAGTTTCCCTTTGAAAAGCTATTAGTTGGAAAAACAAATTGTCAGGCAGGTCATATCTACAGTTACAAAACAGAGTTTGACATTTTTCTTTCAGTTGTACGCATCTATAAATAAAAGCAGTGCATGTTATCTTTGCACCAGTCACTGGGGCTGCTGCATACCTTGCTGCCTCTCCTGCTGAAAGCTCTGCCTAGATGCAATTCAGGTATCCAAAGTCAGAGAAAGCAGAGGTGCTTTTTTGAAAAGGAATTGCTTAGCCCACTACCAGTTGTCCAAGCTGTTTGAAATCTCTTTTCTTTCAAGCTCTTCTGACTCATTCCTTCTAAAGTTTTCAACAGCTGGGGTTTTATGGTTTTCTTTTGTCTTTTTTTCCCCTCCTTGAACCATAGAATCCATGCAGCATCTTTGCTTCTCTTGCCTGACCACAGCAGGAGGAGGGGTCTGTTGCTAATTTGTTTTGATATGGTACACTTTGGTCTGTATTCTTTTTGAAATTAATTCCTTTTGCAGGTGTGGGGTTAGAGGTGGTGGTGTGCTCCCAGCGAAGGTGTCAGCCACCACAGAGAGGAGGTGGGAGGCTTTGATCACTGTGGCTTGTGTTTTCTTGTTGTTCATTTAAAATGTACCAGTTTGTAATGCTGTTTGCCTTTCCAGGTTCTTGTTTTATTTCCTTCCAAGTCCTTCCCTGTCCTTTCAGGCTTTGTTGTTTTCATTGCTGTTCACTCTTCTTAGCATTTCCTGGGCTTATTTGTTACAAGATGGTGGCTCCAGGTTCAATTTAGGCAGTAAACAAAATCCAATCTAATGACCTTTTCCATTTCTTCCAAACAGCCCTGTTGTGGTTGGGGGAGCACATTAGGGCCACACCACCACATGTTTGGACTCCTGAGGTTTATGGAAGAGAATTATCTAGCAAGGATTTTCACAAAAAGATCTAACCAAGACCCAAGCTACAAGGCATCATGCTTCAGGGCACAGGCCACTCCAGTTTCTTCCCAGCACAAGTTCAGGAGTATATGGCACATGTCAGACTGACTATTACACACTTGCAGCTTCTTTTGAAGCAGCTGGGCATTTTAGGAGCTACAATACAATATTCAAAAAAACTAAACCACCAAAATGCTGATCTGAGTAAGAGTGGCAAATGCTCTGCTCTTCATTGTGACTCAGCTGTTTCTCTCTCTCTCTGAGATGAGGCAAATCAAAGCATTTAGCCACTTTGTGCCTTATTCTTCCCATTTGTAAAATAAGGCAAAAAACTGTCAGAGTAATGATGAGCTTTAATTATTCATTATTCTTGTGGTGCACTGGAAAAGTGATTTATCTCCCCCTGCACTTTATTATGCAGTGTATTTCAGTGGTGGCAGTTCAGAGGAAGCATACTTTCTAGGAAGAAACATTTCCCTTCCTCCCCACCAACAGTTTTGTGATCCTCTCTCCAATGATTTTTACGTCCTGTAAAGTGGTTTGTGTGGTTAAAAGTGTGAAAAATCAGTTGCTGTCTTCCCCTCAAGGTTTGTGGTATCCATGTCAGTCCCCGCTGGCGTGTGCTGAAGTCACTCTTCCTGCTTAACAGCTGACTTGAGCCCTCTTAGAGAAGTGCTTCATTAATAATGCCAAGCAGGTACAGCAGTCATGTGAGACATACAGCTGAACAGTAATTATTAGAAGCAAAAAGCTGACAGCAGCACCCAATTTTGGCATGAAGATTGGACTATCACAATCCCAAGTGGATGGTTTTTTTATCTTCACTCAATATGGACTGTTTTCATTTCAGGCCAAACCTGGCAAGATTTGCTCATCAAGTCTCACTGAAGTTTTGGGGGTTTCTTTTGTAAATGAGGCTATCAGGCTACATTTTTGCTTTCTCAGAGATGCAGAATGAGAAGGAACTTTTTCATTTTGAGGTGAAAGCAAATCCTGGAAATTCTTTGTCCCTGCAATTTTGTTTCATGCTGTACTGAAAATCCATGTGCTGGACCCTAAAAAGCATCGTGAGCAACTCTCACATCTGCTTGCTGCAGTCCAGCAAGAGAGCAAATGTCCAAACAGCAAAGCAGTAGCAACAGGAGTAAGTCAGTTGGGTTTGTATGGCTGAAAATGAATCTTTGAAGTTAGAGTCTGGGTTGGGATAATCATCCAGAAGTGGTCAGGTTTCCCTGGAAGTTGGTGTGCCTGAAAACTCATGATGGAGCAGAAATAGCCTAGAAATCTCATAGCAGCCGCTCTCCTCAAACACATTGTGCTGCCTGTCTGTGGAGATTACCAGGAGACTTCACAAGGATTGTGGGCGTCTTGGCAGTCCAAAGCCAGCCAGAAGCTGCAAGTATGGTTTGAAGGATGCTTCTCTGAGGATTTATGAAACGAAATGAATGAATTTTGGGTAAACACACACCAGTCTGCTCTTTTTGCTAAGCTGCATGCACTGCTGTATTCTGCTGGCCGAGCAGCCTGCTCCATGCTCCAACAGACCCCGAAGGGTAAGGTCCCAGCACGGCACTTGTCCTTCCTGAAGACTTTGAAAGAGTTGGTTTTAGGGCTCTGTGTGCAGAGGTCTGACCAGTTGCTGCACGAATTAAGGCTAAGGCCTCTGCCTCAGGTCATCACTGGATGTAGACTTTGAACAGAGGAGTTATGTAGCTCTCTCCACACACACTGCTTTTAGGCTACCCTGCAGCTGGAACAGGTCACACTCTTCCACATCTGAGCTAGCTGGAGGACTAAAATGATCCTAGATTTGTTTGACATTTGGTCCTCTCTTATTTTAGCATCTGTGGTACATAGAATAGAGCAATACTACAGTGTAAGCATTGAATAGAAAGGTCGTGGGGAAGAGGAGAAAGCATCCAGCTCCTAGGGCTTCGCGTGTTTCCAGACAGGTCATTTTGCATGCACCTCTTGTTCTTCCTGTATCTGTGAATCCTATGTACAACTTTGGGAAACAACAGTGCTAAATGCAAAGGGGAAACCACCCAGCAGCTCCTATTTTACTGCAATGACATGTGGACTAGAGAAAATCAAAGCTTGGGGTTTGCAGGGCAGCAAATTAGTCTTTGTAACTGCAGACTTCTTTCCTGGCAGCTAGGCTTCCTGTAAAGAAAAACAAAAGGGGAATGTGTTAGGGATCTTTCTGAGATACTCCCCAGGGAGTATCCTCACTGAGAGCCCCTAGTATTGCAGTAAAGGTCTGGGGAGAAATTCTGTCTGTCCCTAGTACTACAGAACAGATTGATTTTATGTATTCTTGCACCACTTTTGCTCATGAGCAGGAATGGAAACTGCAAGAATACTTAAAGTGCATAAATCATCATTTGGGAGTAGTTTATTCCTTGAGTAGTCCCCTAAAAGAAGGAGGTGAGAGAAGAAAAAAAGTGTATTTGTCACAAATACGAGGTGGGTTAGTTCCCTCCTTAGTTTTGAGTCCCATGAATAAAGTATTGGAGCAATATCAGTGAAATCTGGAATGAGTGACTTTGGCTGAGCAGCAGGCACTGAGTGGAGAAGGTGTCTGCCTTCTGAGAGCAGTGTGTGTGGGGAAAGATACTGAGTAAAGCACCACCATAAAAAAATCTGTTCTGCTTATAGATTTAAATCCAAACTAAGATGTTCCTGCAGCTATCAGAGAAGGAAAAATCTGTGTTCTTTGCAGCATCAGAAAGAAAGATGACTTTGTTTATATATAAGACAGATATTCGTCCTCTGCCTTGTCTTTGGTGCCTCTTCCTCTCTAACTGGAGTCTGCTCATACCTTCTGCTTCTGTTGATGGAACTCGTGGGCAAGATGAGGATAAACTGACTTCTCTGAGGCTGGAGAATAATTCTGCTGTGCTTTTTGTCAAAACTAACCAAGATGCCTGTTTGTATGGCTCCATCTCTTTTTCTAGGTAGTTAGAGAAATTTCCACCTTTGCAGGAAGGGACACATTATTCTTAATCAAAACTTGAGAATGTGGCAGGAGGAGGTACAGCTGCAGATGAGCATTATCTAATTCACCCATCCTGTCATGTGAACATCCCTGCTTAATTTAATACAATTATTTCATCAGTGAGGATAATATCAGCAGCATGATTCATTTATACAACATGTTTCACGACTGCCTTTACCTCTCGACTTCTTATTATCACTACTGATAATGTCACCAGGAGTGGCTTCAGAGGAAGAGGAGGGGACACGAAAGAAGCTGTGGGTATTTTTGTGTGAGAGTGTGGACAACTCTAGTCCTAAGGGATAGTGATGCTGAAGGATTTCCATTGCATACATCCTGTTGCACCTCGGTTTGCAGTATATTTGGGTTAGACATTTCTGGGTGAGCAGAAGAATGAATGGATAAGGCACTGACTGGCTGCATTGTTCCGTGGGCAACAATAGCATCATTGTCTTCTGCCCCAGACGTGCCAGTAAGTGCTCCATATTTTGCATTTCTGTTGAGATGAAGATCTCTGTGAAACAGAACCAGGGAAGAGGAATAAGACTATTTCTGGTGAAGTGGCAGAGTCTTTCTTTTAGACCCTCCCTCTCCGGCTTCTTATTTCTGACTGATTTGGATGTGATTTGTATTGTCAAGGTCATTTAAATAGGCAGCAAGATGTGGCAAATGTGTTCCCAGAGGTCATGAAAAACCTCTTTAGTAGAGCATGCTAGGCTGGCTTATGCCAGGTCATTTAAGCACATTTGTATTGCTAGTCAGATGCACAGAGTAGTTCATGATTTGGTAATAAACCATGCAACCTGGACCTTCTCTGTGTGCCACAGCGGGATGCAGTACTTGGATTTCAATGACAGTACAATAATTCAGTAACTGTATTTTAATAGCACTAATCTTTAAAATGTGTGAAAAGAGGCAAGATTATGAAATCCAAATGAATCATCTAGGTGCCTTCCTACCACCACTGTCTTTGACACCAGTTCATTCACCTGGGCTCTCAGTCTTTTTTTCAGCTCTTACAATTGAAATAGTGCCATTTTTAGTACAGACTTTAGAGGCAGTCTCAAAAATCAGATTATTTTTTTTTTCCATATCCATTCTCCACGGACATAAATTAACCTTTTATCTTAGGAGGAAGTAAACAGAGACAGCATGATGGAAAGATGAGAAAAGACACCATTTCAGCCAGATAATTGCAACATTGGCGACTGCAAATCAGAATTCCTGGGTCTGTTTGAAACTCTGCTGCTATGTTACTGTATGACTCTGACCAAATCTTCTCCTTTTCTCTCTCACTCATTTTTCCTCCCACCTTAATAAGCACATTGTGTTTACCTAACATTTTACCTTGTGAAAGGACCATACAAACCTTACAAAAGCAGTGATGCACACTCACCAGCAGCATTTCTATTTAAATACTGCTTGTCAGGCACTTACATTTGGAGTGTCTGATGCTTAAATATAGAAACACAAAGTTACACCATTCCAGGCTGAGTGAAGCTACCAGGTACAGCTCTTGAATACTTTGTTTATCCCTCAAACTCTGATTTAGATGAAGGGTTCTTCTTTCTTCCTTTGTATCTCTAGAGATCAGCTGAGAAAAAAATCTAGAGCAAACCAAGGATTTAAAGTTCCCCAAGCTCCAAAGTTTTGCTTAGTGACAGTTTTCCCATCCTGGGAAGCAAAGCACCAGCTAGCCCCACAATAGCAACTGTTCTGCTGCTGCTGTGATACAGAGAATGGGAATGTCTTTACCAGGGCTTGGCTCTTGCTGTGGTACTTCATTTTATTAGCCCTCCATTGTGTGTTTTCACTTACTCCTTATTCTCTATGAGTGTTTTTGCCTGCCTTTCGTTTGGTTAGACAAATGTGCTACTTGAAAGGAAGCATTTCATAACCTTTAATCAAGATCATATTTTACTTTCACCACATCTGTGTTTATATTATTACAAGCCTTTTGAGCCTTAACATCCTCTGGTCTAAGCATTAATCGTTTGAGCTGATATATAGATAAATGTTTGACTTTGTTTAACTCTTCAAAAAACACTGGCATGGGGGAAAAAAACCACCTTATCAATAGCATCTTAGAATAGCTGCATGTTCAAAAAAGGCAGGGATCAATCAGTGATGAGCTTTGTTTAATAAAAATTAAGGGCAGGAAGCAGTTCTGGTTTCCATGGTCCCACTGTATAAACCAGTCTCTGGACTGTTTAGATACGCTATCTACCTGGAGTAGATATGCTATACATGAAATGTTTAACTTATTTTTAATTAATTATTTTTGTTTATTATTTTATTAATTAATGTTATTAATTATTTTTATTT
>VWYK01033377.1:13476-33937 GCA_013399775.1 Semnornis frantzii | reverse complement strand
CCCCAGGCTTTACCCTGGAGCAGAAGCTGCCTCTGCTCTGGTTGGAGCCAAAGGGACTTCACATTCAGCTCGTGGTGTTCTGTCTAGGTTTTGGCTTTTACCCAAACTGATGCTGCATGCAGGCTGGGTGTGAGAAACATTTTGGTTGCCTTTGGTTTGTCATGGACCTGTTTGGTCTTACTGGAAACAGATTTTTGAGTTGGTGGTGAGCTGCTTTCCAGGGGAGTGGATGCTGATTGCTGTCAGGGAAACTTGCAGATCACAGAAGCAGTGTGGTTGGAAGACAGCTCTTAAGATCATCAGGTCCAACCACTGGCTAAGTCTAGCAGAGGCAGTGTTGCACTGTATCTGGGTGGCTTTTAGGTACATCCAGGGATGTGGAAGCCACCACTTGCCTAGATGTTTGTACAAGGGCTGGTAGTGCTAGGAAGAGGGACAGTGGCTTTGAGCTGGAGGAGGGCAGACTGAGACTGGAGAAATGTTTATAAACATCTGAGTGCTGCCTTCAGTTTTGGGCTCCTCAATTGAAGAGGGACTGCTGGAGAGAGTCCAAGGGAGGGCTATGAGGATGAGGAGGGGACTGAGCACTGCCTGGTGAGAGGCTGAGGGACCTGGGGCTGCTTAGTCTGGAGAGGAGAAGACTGAGAGGGGATTGAATCAATGTTTGTAAATCTCTGAGGGCTGGGGGTCAGGAGTGGGGGGACAGGCTCTGCTCACTGCTGCCTGGGATAGGCCAAGGAGCAATGGATGGAAGCTGCAGCACAGGAGGTTGCAGCTCAACACAAGAGGCAACTTCTTGCCTGGAAGGGTCCCAGAGCCCTGGCACAGGCTGCCCAGAGAGGTTGTGGAGTCTCCTTGTGTGGAGCCTTTGCAGGCCTGTCTGGATGTGTTCTGTGTGCCCTGAGCTGCATTGTCTGCTCCTGCTGTGGCAGGGGGCTTGGACTGGATGAGCTCTTTGGGTCCCTTCCAACCTCTAACATCCTATGATCCTGTGGAGATGAGGAAGAAATTCTTTCCAGTGGGAATGGTGAGACACTGGAACACTTCTGGACAAAGCCAGGAGTGTGTGCCCTTTGCTGCTGGCTCAGGAGGAAGTGTGCTCATGAGACAATCATGAGATGAAATGGTTTGCTCAAGATCAGGTTTTCTGTTTCTCAGGGGCACTTGGAGTCTAAGCAGAGCCTTCTTCCTAGCATGGTGTCTGTGTGCTTCTCCTTGCTCAGGTGGAAGCAGCAGGGCCAGCTTGTGCTTCTGATTGAGGGCATTCAGGGTCTTCAGCAGACTTGGGAAGAGGGAAAACTGAGGAATAAGAATTCCAGCCTCAGCCCATCTTACACAACCATGACCCTCAGCCCTTATCTAAGGTAGCTTTGAGTGTTGCTGATGAGGAGATTACATTGCAACAGTTGGAGGTGTTTGTTTGGGGTGTAAATACCACACTGTTGACAGTTGTGACAACCCCGTGGTAATTGTGCCAACCTGGGCAGCCTGAAGCAGTGCTGGTGGAGTTTGTGACCTTTCCTAGCACCACAACTTCTCTCTGCCTTGTAGTGTGACCAAAAACCCAGTGCTGGTGCCTCTGCTGTTCTGGGAAAGGCTCCTCTTGCTCATTTTCCCCTTGCAGTGATTAACAGTCACTCTCCTGGGCACTTCTGCTTGTGACCCTGAGCAAGTTGTGACTCAGTGTTGCTGTGATCTGTGGCTCAGGTGATGCTGAGCTCTGGCCAGCATGCTCCTGGAGCAGAGCAGGAGTGAGGAATTCAGGGCAGCAGTTGTGTTTAGAGCTGAAGCCTTGAGCTGCTGATGTTTAAGACATGAGCCTTCTGCTGAGCTGCCTGACTGTGGCCTTCTAGAGTGTCAATCCTTAAGATGAACCAGGATAACTCAGGGGGGGGCAGAAGGAATTTGGCTGAGGTGAAATTCAACCTTTCACAGAGCAGTGCATTGCCTTTCTCTCAGGAGGCAGGAAAGGCTTGGGAAGCTTTCCAACCCCCACAGCCTAACTGTAGAAGCTTTGCTGATCAGCTTTGGGAGCTCAGGATCTGTTAGCTTTGCTAAAACCAGGTGTGGGTGGTGGGAGTGTCATGGAGCAGGACACCTGAGGGTAAAAATCCCCACTGCCAGACTGGATCTTGCTGGTGCTAACATCTGCTGACCATTTGTTGGAGATACATTGCAGTGGCACCTGCTTCATCCCAGATTCTTAACCCTGCTTTAGAAAGATCTTGCAGCTCTTTATGTTTTTCTTAGCTCAAAATGTCAGCTCTGCTCTGTCCTGGTGGCACTCAAGTGACTGGATCCAGGCTTGCAGAGAAGACAGTGGCAGTATCATGGCAGCTCAGGAGCTTTGAAAGTGCTGGTGACACAATCCAGTACCCAGACCTTCAGAATCAACAGAAGTGCTTCAGAACTGGACCCCAAATCTGCTAAACCTGAGACTGGTGATAGGAACTAAACTTGGGAAACTTGCTGGGGGAGGTTTCTGAAGTACCTGACTTGTGGCTTGTTTCCTTCCAGCTTACAGAACTGTGTCAGGTGTGAATGGACCTCTGGTTATCTTGGATCAAGTTAAGGTAAAGATTCAGCTTCTAATGAATGAAGCTCTTGGAGGGAAGCTGGGGCAGGTTAAATCCAACCTGGGAAATCCATGGGTCCACTGAGCTATTCCAGTACCAGATCCATTGCTGACTGCTGAGGAAGGCTCAGGTCTGCTTGAAACTAATAATTTGTCTTTTTATGACTGTTTTGGATCTTGGTGATTTCATTAATGTAAAGTTGAGGAGAGACACTGGGGGAGTCTTGCCCTGGGGGGAGACAGGAGGTTATATCAAGGCTGTTGGGGGGCAGAAAAGGAAACAATGTTTCATTTTTACCCAAATCCCCCAAATGTTGACCAAACATAAGGGTGCAAACACAACTGTGGGCTTTGTTCTTGACCTTTTTGGTAGCAAACCAGAAGTGCCCTGTGAAAGGGAACTGCAAACCCTTTTGGCTTGCTTGCAAGTTACTGCTGAGGACAAACAACTGAGGCTGTGGACAGACAAAAACCAACTTTGTCAGATGTTTTCTGTCAGTATTTCAAGTTCTGGACAGCTTCTGGCCAGGGCTTTTTGCAACCTGCAAATCTTGTCTGCCGTGGAAGGAGTTTTGTTCTGATGAAGTCAATTTCCAAAGTAATTCAGAAGTTGTTAAGCTTTAACTTGTTTGAAACTGACAAATGTTGTTTCAGGGCTGTTCTTCTGGATTTTAATGCTTTCCACCACCTTTCTTGCTCCTCTTCAGTTTCCTAGGTATGCAGAGATTGTCCACTTGACCCTTCCTGATGGCACAAGGAGAAGTGGGCAGGTTCTGGAAGTCAGTGGCTCCAAAGCTGTGGTTCAGGTATGAGCAGGGGCAGGAGGGTCTCTTGTTACAACAGAAGAATGTTACTAATTCTCATGTGTCTGAGCCACTTCAGATCTGCTTGGGATAGAGAACCAGAGAATGGTTTTGGTTGGAGGATCATCCACTCCAACCATTCTCTGACTCTTCCAAGGCTGAGGCTAAACCATGTCTCTCAGCACCACATCTCCATGGCTTTGAAACAGCTCCAGGGATGGGGATTCTGCCACCTCCCCAGGCACCCTGGGACAGGCTTTGAGAAGCCTTTCAGTGAAGTTTCTTCTGATGTCCAACCTAAGCCTCCCCTGGGCCAACTTAAGGCCATTTCATCTTGTCCCATCAGTTGTTACTAGGGAGAAGAGACCACCCCCCAGATGGTTTCAGCCTCCTTTCAGGGGGTTGTAGAGAGCCAGGTGGTCTCCCCTCAGCTGCTTTTGCAGGCTGCACACTCCCAGCTCCCTCAGCCTGTCCTCACAGCAGAGCTGCTCCAACCCTTGGGGTCATCTTGGTGGTCTCCTCTGGCCTCACCCCAACAGATCTATGTCCTCCTTATGCTGGGCACACCAGAACTGGACATTTCCAGTATTTCTCCTAAGCTGCTGTTTCTTGTTAATACTAAGTCTTCTTATCTGAAGAGCTTCACCCTGGTGGCCAAGGGAAGCACTTGAGATCAAAGGAGTGGAACCAGCTTGGTTGGGTCATGAATTCACTTGGTGAATTTTGTTGGAAGTGGAGTTTTTTGCCCTGCTGAGATGCTTTTCCAGAGGTTTTGCTGCTCTCAGGCTGTGAAGCAGCACTCTGATGTGTTGTTTTGTGAAGCACAGGACTTTTTCTCATGTATTTTTACTTTCCTCTGCTCTGTTTCCAGGTATTTGAAGGGACTTCAGGTATTGATGCTAAGAAAACATCTTGTGAGTTTACTGGGGACATTCTTCGGACCCCTGTCTCTGAGGATATGCTTGGTAAGGACCTTCCTCTTCCTCTAAGGAGTGACCAGACTGACCTCACACCAAGCCCTCAGCAATTTACATCTTCATCTTATTGCTGTTTCTTGCAGGCAGAGTATTTAATGGATCAGGAAAACCTATAGACAGAGGCCCCATTGTTCTGGCTGAAGATTTCCTCGACATCATGGGTATGTTTTTAATCCAGTTCTGGTGAGGTCTTAAAGGCAAATCTGATTCCTGAGTGCAATAAAATATCTTCTCTTACCTATCCCAGGCCAGCCAATCAACCCCCAGTGTCGCATCTACCCAGAAGAGATGATCCAGACTGGCATTTCTGCCATAGATGGCATGAACAGTATTGCCAGGGGCCAGAAGATCCCCATCTTCTCAGCTGCTGGCTTGCCCCACAATGAGGTGAGTACCCAAAGCTAAACCTCTGGTGGGGTTTGTATTTCACTGGGGCTTAAAAAGTAAACTGCAGTTAAACTCTGTTTGTGTAAGAGCATCAAATAAAGAGAGGGATTGAAGCTTGGGTTTTGTCCTCCCCAGATTGCAGCTCAGATATGTCGCCAGGCTGGCTTGGTGAAGAAATCCAAAGATGTGATGGACTACAGTGAAGAAAACTTTGCCATTGTGTTTGCTGCTATGGGTGTAAGTCAGGATTGGTGCTGAGTGAGAAACAAGAAAAATGCTGAGAGCAGCTGAAGTGAAATCTTAGAATTGAAAGCAAACCATGTCCTGAGCTGCAGCCAGAGGAGTGTGGGCAGCAGGGCAAGAGAGGGGATTTTGCCTCTTGGCTCTGCTAAGACCTCGTCTCCAGCTCTGCTGTCCTCATCAGGAAGAGGACACAGAGCTGCTGGAGTGAGGCCAGAGGGGGCCACAAGGATGAGCCAAGGGCTGGAGCAGCTCTGCTGTGAGCACAGGCTGAGGGAGCTGGGAGTGTGCAGTCTGCAGAGGAGAAGGCTCCAGGGGGACCTCAGAGCTGCCTGCCAAGAGCTGAAGGGATCCTGCAGGAAGGCTGCAGAGAGACTTTTGCTGAGGGTATCTAGAGACAGGCCAAGGGGGAATGGTTTGGAGCTGAGGCAGAGCAGGGTTAGAGTGGAGCTGAGGAAGAGGGTGGTGAGGGTCTGGCACAGGCTGCCCAGGAAGGCTGTGGCTACCTTCTCCCTGGGGGTGTTCAAGGCCAGACTGGTTGAAGCCTTGAGCAGCCAAGTCTAGCTGAGAGGTGTCCCTGCCCATGACAGGGAGGTTGGAGCAGATGATCTCTGAGATTCCTTCTGTGTTAAAATGGAGCAACCTAAACTGTGGTCTGGGACTGATGCCTGAATCCTGTGGTGTAGGTGAACATGGAAACTGCTCGGTTCTTCAAGTCTGACTTTGAGGAGAATGGGTCCATGGACAATGTGTGTCTGTTCCTGAACCTGGCCAACGACCCAACGTGAGTAGTTCCCCTCTGTTGGCTGGGAAAAAGCTGAGAAGAATGTGGGCATGGCCCTCTGGGACATGGTTTCCTTGCCATGGTGTGGTCTTAGGTTGAAGGTTGGACTCAGTGATCTTGAAAGTCTCCTCCAACCAACACTGTTCTGTGATTCCAAGTTGAAGCCTCACTGGTGTCCTGCCAGCTGTCACTGGGGTTGGCACTCGGCAGCAGAGTTGAAGTGCTAGGTGCACCTAGCAGCTTCCCAGAGGGTTTTCAAGTGGTTGGAAGTGAGCTGTTCCCTTGCAGCCTCTAAAGCTGCTGTCACCACTGATGCCCTGCTCTTCTCTTTCAGCATCGAACGCATCATCACTCCTCGCCTGGCTCTGACCACAGCTGAGTTCTTGGCATATCAGTGTGAGAAGCATGTCCTGGTCATCCTGACAGACATGAGCTCCTATGCTGAGGCTCTGAGAGAGGTGTGTGTCTGGGCTGGGAGCTGGCAGAAAGGGGCTGTAGGACAGAATGAGGGTGCAGACTTCTGCTCAAGCTCTTATAGTTAATGTTCATTAGTGCTCTTCAAGATCCTGTCAGACCTCAGGTCACTGATTGCCCAGGAGGTTGTGGAGCCTTCTCTGGAGAGTTTCAAGACCTGTCTGGATGTGTTTCTGTGTGACCTGCCCTAGGTGATCTTGCTCTGGCAGGGGAGTTGGACTCACAGATTCATAGAACAGGTTGGGTTGAAATGGACCTTAAAGACCACCCAATTTCAACCCCCTGCCATGGGCAGGGAGACCTCCCACTAGCCCAGGTTGCCCCATCCAACCTGGCCTTGAACACCTGCAGGGGAGAGGGCATCCACAACCTCCCTTGATACCCTCACTGTCAAGAATTTCTTAATCTCCAGGCTAAAGCTCCCCTCCTCAAGCTTCAGTTCATGCCCTCTCATTTACCACTACAGGCCCTTGTAAAAAGTCCCTTCCTGGCTTTCTTGTAGACTTCTCCCAGGTACTGGAAGGGGTCTACAAGAACTCAGAGGGGGCCAGCAAGGCTCAGTCTTCAGAAATCCATTTCATGAATTGTGTTGGATGATATCCAGCTGTAAACAGCTGCTTCTGTGAGAGCTAAAGTTGCCTGCAGCATCCAGCAGTTTGATGATGCTCTCATTCCCCATCTGCCTTGGCATCTTCTCTGGTGGCTGTGACATACTAAGAGGGATCCATGTGGCTGCACTTGGAGGTCACCTGCAGGAAGAGAGGCTTTAAGCTACTAGTTTGGCTGAATGAGGAGAGGCAGCAGGTGTGCAGGAGTGCTCTGACTTGTTGGAAACCTTTGTTTGTTTTCTGTCTGCCTTGCCTCAGGTCTCAGCAGCTCGAGAGGAAGTGCCTGGCCGCCGAGGCTTCCCAGGCTACATGTACACAGACCTGGCCACCATCTACGAGCGCGCCGGGCGTGTGGAAGGCAGGAATGGATCCATCACTCAGATCCCCATCCTTACCATGCCCAATGATGGTGAGTGGTGCAATAAACAGCACTTCAGAGGAGCTCCTCAAAGCAAGCTCCCTTACTTTGGATGCACAGCAAGATAGGAGATGCCTATCCAGGTTTTGGCCTCAGGTCCTGAGTGGTGCAGCCCTCAGGGCCCTCAGGCTTCCACCTTGAGCAGTGTGGCTCGTGGGGCCCTCAGGCTTCCACCTNGAGTGGTGCAGCTCTTGGGGCCCTCAGGCTTCCCTCTTGAGTGGTGCAGCTCTTGGGGCCCTCAGGCTTCCCTCTTGAGTGGTGCAGCTCTTGGGGCCCTCAGGCTTCCCTCTTGAGTGGTGCAGCTCTTGGGGCCCTCAGGCTTCCCTCTTGAGTGGTGCAGCTCTTGGGGCCCTCAGGCTTCCCTCTTGAGTGGTGCAGCTCTTGGGGCCCTCAAGTTTCATAGATTCATAGAATGGGTTGGGTTGGAAAGATCATCCAGTTCCAACCCCCTAACCCAGGTTGCTCAAGGCCTCACCTCTAGGGAGGGGACATTGTTTGGGAGCAGCAGGACAACCAGGCAATCCCCAGCAGCATGGGGTGTTCACATGACACTTTTTTCCTCACCAGTCTCAGTGAGCACCTTCTGGACTTACTGTATCCTAGAATCATAGGATTTGTTTTGTTTTGGAAAATACCTCTAAGATGCACAAGCTCCCTGGAGGTTTCCCTCTGCATATTGCAATACTTGGCTGCCTTCTCTCTTGCTAACACAGTGATTTCAGGACTCTTCTCCACCCCTGTCAGAAGTGCTCACAGCTCTAATCCATGCACTTCAGGGCATGGTTTAAAGGCAGTGGTTGGACTTGATCTTAGAGGTTTTTTTCCCAACCCAAACATTTGCATGACTCTCTAAGAGCACTTCAGTGGTGCCTGGAGGCATTAATTGGTGGCATTTCACTTCAGAAGTCACTTAGCTGCAAAATGATGCCCACTTGAGTGCCAGAAATGATACAGAGGGGGCTGAGAACTGTCACACCATTGATTTTATTTATTTTTTTTTTTTGCCCCCTAGATATTACTCATCCTATCCCTGACTTGACTGGATACATCACTGAGGGTCAGATCTACGTGGACAGGCAGCTGCACAACAGGCAGGTGTGTGCCACACTGCTTTGAGCATTCAGCTTTCCTCTCTGCTTTGTGAAGTACCAACACTGAAATGCTTGGATGTCTCTTTTCCTCCAGGTTTACCCACCTATCAATGTCTTACCCTCCTTGTCTCGACTGATGAAGTCAGCTATTGGAGAGGGTATGACCAGGAAGGACCATGCAGATGTATCCAACCAGCTGGTATGTCAAAAGCTCTTCAGAGGAGCAGAGATGTGCTTCAAATGTGCCTTTTTCTAAGGGCAGCATCAATCCAGAATGCTTCTGAGGCTGCTTTGAAGCTCTGAGTGTTCATTGAGACCCTTTAAAAGGGATTAGAGCAGAAGCTGGTACCTGGGTGCCCAAGTTAAGAGCTGTTGTGTTTCCATCCCCTCTAGTATGCCTGCTATGCTATTGGCAAGGATGTGCAGGCCATGAAGGCTGTGGTTGGGGAGGAGGCTCTCACCTCAGATGATCTGCTCTACCTGGAGTTCCTGCAGAAGTTTGAGAAGAATTTCATTGCTCAGGGTAAGTCCAGGTCATCAGCAAGGTCCTGCTGAGTGGACTAACAGGGATTTGTGTGCCTGGAGATTGCATCTCCATCACTTCATCCTGCAACACCAACCTTTGAGGGGCCTGGGCTTGATTCAGTGGGAGATGTCACCAAGTCTCCCAGTCTACCTGGGCCCTAATTTCCAGTTATCCCTGGAAACATTCCAAGCCTGGTTGGATGGAGCTCTGGGCAACCCAATCTAGTGGAAGGTGTCCCTGTTCCCTGGGTGCCCTTCAGGGGTCCCTTTGGGTGCCCTTCTGACCCAAACCATTGCGTGATGCTGTGGTTTATTTCAGTTAAGTCTTGCTGACCTCTAGCCCTGTGCTTCCACCACCATGGCACCAGCTGTGGTGTGAGTCCAACTATTTGCAAGTACATTTAGCTACTGGAGAGGGGAAGGGATGGCATGGGAAGGGTAGGACCTTCCTGCTGCACTTCAGGGACCTCCAGGGTTGGTTTTTACTCCAGATGAACATTGCCATCTGACTGCTGACCTTCCTTTTCTCATCTGCAGTGTCTTTACCCTTTGTCTCCTTTTTGCTTTGACTGTAAACCCTTGAGTTGGGTTGTGTCTCATTTCTGCACCAGTAAAATGTGAGGGTGGTGAGACCTTGGAACATGTTGCTCAGAGCTGGTTGGTGTCCTGTTCCTGGAGGTGTTGAAGGCCTGTTTGGACAGGGCTCTGAGCAGTCAGGCCTAGCTGAAGATGTCCCTGCTCACTGCAGGCATGTTGGCCTAGATGACCTTTAAGGTCTTTTCCAACCCAAACCATTCCATGGCTCTCAGCCTGTTTGAGAACTTCACCATGTGCAGGCCTAGGAGATCCACAAAGATGCTGTAGGGAATGGAACAGCTCTGTTAGGAGCAGAGCCTGAGGGAGCTGGGGCTGTGCTGCTGGGAGAGGAGGGGACTGAGAGGTGACCTCAGCAGTGGTTATAACTATGTGCAGGGTGAGTGCCAGGAGGCTGGAACTAGACTGCTGGGCAATGCCCAGTGACAGGCCAAGGGGCAATGAGTGGAAGCTGAGGCAGAGGAAGGTTCATTTAAACATGAGGAGGAATTTTTCCCCTGTGAGGGTGCCAGAGCCCTGGCACAGGCTGCCCAGGGGGGCTGTGGAGTCTCCCTCTCTGGAGCTATTCAAACCCTGCCTGGATGTGTTCCTGTGCGATCTGCTCTGGGTGCTGCTGCTCTGGCAGGGTTTGGACTGGCTGAGCTTTGGAGGTCCCTTCCAGCCCCTGACATTGTGCCTGCTGGCACAAAGCCTTTTCCTGCCCCACACTTGAGCCTGGCCTTGCTTCCCCCAGGTCCCTACGAGAACCGCACTGTTTACGAGACCTTGGACATCGGCTGGCAGCTCCTGAGGATCTTCCCCAAGGAGATGCTGAAGAGAATTCCTCAGACAACCCTGGCTGAGTTCTACCCTCGAGATTCAACTGCAAAGCACTAACCACAGCTTCATCTCTCAGCTCCCTTGCTCTGTGAAATGCTGTTTGGGTTCCTTTCTCTCACGTGTTGGTGTTTACTTGTCGCCTGTACAACCAAACCCAAGGGTAGGTGACATTTTGTGCCACTGTTCCAACCTACACTGATACCAGTTTTTAAAATATCCTTTCTTCCAAAGCCTGGTTGGATCTTCAGGAAAAAAAAAAGAAACAAACCACAAAATATACATGTTTTAAGCCAGCTCTTTAAAATGTGCAATAGCTCTCACCAAGCTGGTTTGGTCAACTGGACCTTCTTGTAGACACTGAGGCAGTGTCTTGAGTTACCACCACACAAGTTGCAGATCTTTGCTTACAGACCAGGGGAGGGACATGGTTTAGAAAACACAGAGCAAAAATTTGACTTCCTTTTGTCCCCAGCTCAGTCCCACCACACAGATGGCACTGGGCTGCCCTGCTGCCGTGCCTGGAGACCAGGCTGATGTATGGAAAGCCTCTGAAAAGTGCACATCACTGATTTGATTCTTTCTTTTTTTTTAGCTGTGGCTTAATCTTACAAAGTATTCAGGAGCTGAGGACACTGCTTGGTGCTTCTCCACCTGCAGAGGTCCCAGACCAGGGGGTTGCCACCTGAAGGTAGCACAATCAGGCTCAATGACTAAATTAGAGGTTTTTAATTGAGAGGAAGTTTCCTCCTTAACCCTTTTGTTGTTGTTGTTTTCTCTTTTGAACTCTGGAAATGCCAGAGACACAAACCAGCAGCTAAAGCATCCTGAGATCAGTGTCCCACTGTGGGTGGTTCAAGGCTTTGTGCTGCTACTGAAAGGGGATGAGGAGAGATGTGACAAAACCTTTGAGGTGATGCAGTCATGCTGGTGGGAGGTCAGCTGCTGAGGCATGTCTGGTAGCAGCTGATGTGACAGGAGAAAGTGAGGTGCTGTGTGAGTGGATATTTTGAACTCTGCTATAAAACCTGCTCCAGCTGGCACTGGGTCCTGAGTCCTGTTTGAAGCTGCTGTGGTTTTGCACTCCAGGCACAGATTTGGCCAGCCAGGGGCACTCAGCATTCCCAAGCACCACGATCTTGGCTGGTCTGTCTGCTGTTGGTTTTCTCTCATGGGTTCAGGTGAGGCTCCAAGCCCAGTGCTGGCAGGCTTGCTTGCTTCTTCCCAGGCTTAATGTAGTCTTAAGCTCTGGTCTGGCAAACCAAAGCATGTTGCACCTCCCTCAGCTTGTCTAGGAAGGTGCTAACATGACTTGGGTGCTGGTGAACTGATTGCAGCTCTCCCTGATGTCTCCTCTGTGCAGTTCTCTGTAGTTTGTTCAGTGTTGTCCCTAACTTGGACGCAGCAGCAGCAGCTTTATCCCAAGTGCATTCCAACCTAAAGCTGTGTCAANCCAACCTAAAGCTGGTTCAAGTCTTTTTTTTTTTTTTTTTTTTTTTTCTCCTCTCTTGAGGTAGGGATGGGAGGTTGGAAGTGTTGGCATGAAAAATACTTTAATGTAGAGAATAAATAAATTAAATATGGAAGGTGTTGAACAAAATTGGAAGCTTTTGTGATTCTGTGGTTGAAAACAACTCGAGGCCTTTCAGCAGTGTCCTCTGTGAGGACATTGACAGTCTTGGGGGCTTTCAGATGGTCCTCTGCCACCTCTGTCTGCATGCACAGAACCCAGCAAAGCTCCTGACAGGTGCCTGTGGCACAGCAGAGGAATTAAATACTGACAGCAATTCCATGTGGCCAGTTTGGAGCTGAGGGGAGTCTGCTTGCAGTGGTGCCCAGTGACAGGACGAGGGGGAACAGACACAAACTTGACCATCAGAAACTCCATCTAAACAGGAGGAACTTCTGTAATTGAAGGGTGCTGGAGCCCTGGAGCAGACTGCCCAGAGAGGTGGTGGAGTCTCCATCTCTGGAGTCCTTCCAAACCCCCCTGGATGTGTTTCCTGAGAGCCTGCCTTGGTCAGGGGAGTCAGATTGGATGATCTCCAGAGGTCCCTCCCAAGCCCTGCCCTTCTGTGATACTTCACAACTTGCTGACAACCTTTTTCACTTCCAGGTGCACAGTGAGGGCTTCTCCAGCCACCCCCACACTACTGCTGGAGCTGGTGGTGGTTGTTACTGGTTGGGATTTGTCCTCCAGCCACAGGACTGGGGGCACTGTGCTGGTGGAGGGGGGTGGATGGGAGCCAGTCACGGGTAAAGGCTTTGCCAGGAATGCGGGAGGGTAACCTGACACCTCTGTTCCACAGCCTCTTAAGGGTGCCTTGCTCTAGGGGAGGCTCAGAAACCTTCCAAAGCTGCTTGAAAAGGAGCTCAGGCAGCTGTGGGATGGAAAATTTCTGTCTGAGCAGGGTGAGGGCCATCGTGGGGGTTGTTCAGATGTCCTGGGCAGCTTCCGTGCCTGCTGTCAGCCCCTTGCCATGCATCCACTTGGGGAGAGTTTCCTGCTCTGAGGCTGCAGTCTCATTGCCACAGGCTCTCAAGGCAGGGTTTGGACACAGGATTCCAAAGTCCAGTGAATTCCTGAAATCCTTCAGCAGGTGACAGCTTTGGGGACAAAGGTTGGGCTGAGGGCTGTGGAGCAGAATCACAGAATGAAGCAGGTTGGGAAAGAGCTCTGAGATCATCCAGTCCAAACTAACACCTTCTGCTTAACTAACCCATGGCACTGAGTGCCCAATCCAGCCTCCTTTTGAACACCTCCAGGGATGGGCACTCCACCACCTCCCTGGGCAGCTCATTCCAATGCCAATCTCTCTCTCAGCCAAGAACTTCTCCTAACCTCCAGCCTGAACCTGCCCTGGCACAGCTTGAGGCTGTGTCCTCTTCTTCTGTCCCTGGGTGCCTGGCAGCAGAGCCCAACCCCAGCTGGCTCCAACCTCCCTTCAGGGAGCTGCAGAGAGCAATGAGCTCTGCCCTGAGCCTCCTCTTGTGCAGGCTGCACACCCCCAGCTCCCTCAGCCTCTCCTCACAGGGCTGTGCTACAGGCCCCTCCCCAGCCTTGCTGCCCTTCTCTGGGCACCTTCCAGCACCTCAACATCTCTCTTGAATGGAGGGGCCCAGAACTGGACACAGCACTCAAGGTGTGTCCTGAGCAGTGCTGAGCACAGGAGCAGGAGGACTGCTCTGCTGCTGGCCACACTGCTCCTCATCCAGGGCAGCTGCTCCTCATGGGAGACCTGACAGTGGCTGTGTGTGACCAACAAAGCTCCTGGGATGTTGCTGTGACAGAGCAGAGCAAAAGGAGTTGGGAGAAGACTCACAGCACTTAAACTTGGCCAGTGTGGAGCCAAGGGCAGTCTTTCTGCAGGGGTGCCCAGGGGCAGGACAAGGAGCAGGGCACAAACTGGCACATGGAAGGTTGCCTCTAAACAGGAGGAGGAACTTCTTTATTTTGGGGCTAGTGAAGCCTCCATCCTTGGAATGCTTCCACCCCCACCTGGCCCTTGTGATCCTGGGCAAGCTGCTGTGGGTGCCCTCTGGGTGAGCTGCAGGGGTCCTTGCCCACCCCCACCGTGCTGCAGCTCTGTGTGGGAAGGGGAGGGGATGAATTTTGTGCCTCAGGGCAGGCTGGAGAGCAGCTCTGACACATAAGCAAGCCCTCAGCGGTAGAGCACCGAGGCCAAGTGAAGCTCTGGGATGAGTATGAAGAGTGCAGGTGGCTTTGAGCTGGAGGTAAAGCAGCTGTTGGCAGGGGCTGGGCTGCAGTGGGCTCGGCGCTGGATGGAGCTCGGCGGCCACGCAGCGGCACTGCGGGAGAGGGGATGGAGCCTCCTGCTGCTGCTGCTGCTCGGTTCCAGGTCAGCCCTGCCGCTGCAGTCTGGAAGGAGAAGGCTGCCTCAGCTTCTGCAGCACCTGGGAGGAGGATTTTCAGTTAAGCAGCTGGAACTGCTCCAGATGCTCACAGGCAGCAGTGCAGGCAGCGATGCCTTCAGAGCCTGCAGGGGTGAGGCTGGTTGCAAGCCACTGAGTGTTGGGATGGTGCCGGTGGGGAGCAGGGGCAGGGCTGGCTCTGGTTTGCTTGGCTCGCCGGGGTCAAGGTTGTGCTCACAGGCACAAACTCAGCCTGCTCTGCCCCTGCAGCTGTTACCTGGGGGGGCTTCACCCAGGCTTACTCACTGCTTAACCCTCTGGGAGCTCTGGTTCAGTGAGGTGCATGTCTGGCTGAGCTTTGGAGGCAACATCCAGCTCTGTCCTGTCCCCTCTGCTCCCTGTGCTTGTTAACATGAGTGGCCAGGCAGTGGCTGCACTCTCTATGCCACCCTGCTCCTGGCTGGCAGTGATTCCTGCTGGGATCACTGAGCCCACCTGAGCCTGCTGTCCTCCAGGGCAGAAATCTCTGTCTTACAGAACCACAGAACAGTTTGGGTTGGAAAAGGTCAAGTGCAACCCTCACCCCAGCACCACCATGGCCACTAAACCATGCCTCAAAGTGCCATGGCCACACATTTCCTGAACCCCTCCAGGGATGTGGACTGCACCACCTCCCTGGGCAGCCTGTGCCAGTCCCTGACCACTCCTGCAGCAAAGAGATTTCTCCACATCTCCAAACTAACCGTCCCCTGGCACAATTTCAGGCCATTTCCTCTGGTCCTTTCACCTGACACTAGGGAGAAGAGCCTAACCCCCACCTCACTTCAACCTCCTTTCAGGGAGCTGTAGCAAGCACCAAGGTCTCCTCTCAGCCTCCTAAACAACTCCAGGGCCCTCAGGTGCTCCTTATAAGATCCTCCTGGATCTGGGAGAAAACCTCATCTGCCAATCCTGGCACAGCATCACTGTCACCCTGAGCACCTTCCTGGCATACAGCAGACCCTGTCCAGAAGTTCCCAGCACCCAAATCCTGAGCCTGGCACAGGGCTCACAGTGCACAGCTTTAAGCTCCTGTCAGCCAGAGGCCCTGGGAGCAGGCTGGGGCTGGCTGCAGTTATTGGGTCAGACCCTGGCACAGGCTGCCCAGGGAGGTGGTGCAGTCCCCATCCCTGGGGGTGCTCAAGAAGTGTGTGGCCATGGCACTTGGGTACATGGTTTAGAGCTCCATGGTGGTGCTGGGCTGCTGGTTGGACTGCATGACCTTAGAGGTCTCTTCCAACCTTAACGATGCTATTTCCACACTGAGCTGGGAGCAGAGCCCTTCACTGGGAAGCAAAGGGGTACTTGTGGCTGGAAGGGAGGGGTGCCCCTTCGTGCCACTTTGGGCTGGGTCTGCCTGCTTGGCCAGGAGCAAGCAGCTCCTGCCAGGCTGCTAAACAAACACTCCAATATTCCATGGCATGCAGACAGCAGGTACCACGCTCCACGGGGCTGTGCTGATCTCCCAGCTGCTGCCTCCCTGCATTTACCACGCTGGGCTTTTGGGGTTGGGTTTTGGGTTGTTGGTTTTTCTTTTTCTCTCTGTGTGTGTGTGTGTCCCTTTTTCTTTTCGGTGATGACTAATGAGGACTGCCTGGGGGTCCTTCCTCCCCCTTCCCAACTGATGTCAGCCGCTCAGGTCCCTCCCAGCAGCACACGCCAGCTGTCAGCTCCTTTAGGAAGGGAGGAGAGCAAACATTGGACACGTTCCCCCCCTTCCTGCCCCCTGGGTTTTGGGTTGGGGCTGGCAGATGTAAGGCAGGGAAGCAGGCTGGTGGGGGAGAGCTGCCGCGGGGTTATTTGCACATCAAAAGCAGCTTTGCCTCTGACCCTCCCTCACCCTGCGAGCAGGAGGTGCCTGGGTTTAATTGCTCTTTCAAAGGCGGCCTTGGTCTTGTCGCTGCTGTGATTTTAGGTCTGACTCTGCTTTACCCCCTCCCCCTCACCCCCTGCATAGCCAGAAACTGGTGTAATGGCACCGGGGTGTTAAAAAGAAGATGCAAATCAGCTTTTCCCTGTCTTGGAGCTGATTTGCATCCTCTGATTAGCTCAACAACTGATTCAAACTCCTTCTGGCCGAGGCCGGTTGGTGCTGCGGCAGCTGGAACAGCGCTAACTCGGACCAGACAAAACAGAGAGCCCAGGAACTGGAAGGGGATGCACAAACTGCTGCTGCTTCTCTTACTTTGCCCCCCAGCACCTGGCACAGCTCTGCTCCCCGTGCTCAGATGCTTCTTCAGCGCTGGCACCACCTCAGTTGTGTTCAGCCTTCTGCTGGGTGCCCTAAGGGAATGGCTTTACCCTGGTGCCATCAGGGCTCTCTGCTCCTTCCTCCATGTGCCCCCTGCATGAAGCAGCAGGGACTGGGCTGCCCTGGTCAGGGATATCTTCCACTGCTAAGCTTCTGTAGGATCAGTAAAATTGGAAAAGCCTTCTAAGGTCATCCAGTGCAGCCATCAACCCAACCCCACCATGGCCCCAGGTGCCATGGCCACACACTTCTTGCACATCTCCAGGGATGGGGACTCCACCACCTCCCTGTACCCCTGACATAACCTAAGGTAGCTCAAAGGGCTTCTCCTGGCTGCCTTCCCAACCCTACAAAGGGCTTGCCTATGCCAGCAGCACCCTACAGCCAGGGTGGGTGATGGTCAGAGGTGGTGTGGAACAGAAGGTGCTGCTCAGCAGAAAGTCCCTGCACGTGGGTTTCCATCTCCTTCCTCCTCAGCAGCGTTGGGAGGCTCTAAAAATAACCTTCCCCCATGCCTCAGGCAGCGTGAGCAGAGCCAGAGCTCCCCTGCAAAGTGTGGGCAGGAGATGGGTGCTGCTGCCAGGTGCCCTTTCAAGGGGCACAGAGCAGCTCTTGGGTGTCTTGGGGCCACTCATCCTGCACTGTGGTGGGGTGAGTGCCCTGTGGTGGAAGCCAGATGAGTTGGGCTGAGGACTGGTCCCTACAGTCTGAGAGCTCCCTGCAGTCTGAGGGCTCCCTGCAGTCTGAGTGTTCCCTGCAGTCTGAGTGTTCCCTGCAGTTTGTTCCCTGCAGTCTGAGTGTTCCCTGCAGTCTGAGTGTTCCCTGCAGTTTGTTCCCTGCAGTCTGAGTGTCCCCTGCAGTCTGAGTGCTCCCTTCAGTCTGAGTGTTCCCTTCAGTCTGAGTGTTCCCTGCAGTCTGAGTGTCCCCTGCAGTTTGTTCCCTGCAGTCTGAGTGCTCCCTTCAGTCTGAGTGTTCCCTGCAGTTTGTCCCCTGCAGTCTGAGTGTCCCCTGCAGTCTGAGTGTCCCCTGCAGTTTGTTCCCTGCAGTCTGAGTGTCCCCCCCTTATTTTCTGCCCTTCAGCTTCCCCCTTTACCTCCCCCCTGTGCCGCGAAGCTCCCGGCTCAGGCAGTGCAAACAGAGTCCAAGGGGATTAGTTTTGGGGAGAAAGCAGCTCGAGTAGTCAAAACACCTCCTCCTTGGGTTGGCTTCAGCATTCCCACTCTTATCTCTCCCTCTGCAGTTGTTGTGTCCCAGCTCTCTTCGGGAGGTGGAGCTGCTGGCTCTGGAGATGGGGACTCGAGGATGTCCGGGGCTGGGGGCTTTGGGATGTACGGGGCTGGGATGAAGGTTGGTCCCACCTGCAGAACAGGAGGGTGATGAGCCCTGGGATGTGGGCTGGGCACGGGGCCAGGCAAATTCTCTGCCTGCCTGCTGCCTCCAAGCTGGCTTAGCCCAGCTGCACGGTGCAGATAAGGCTGGGCACAGACAGGGGCAGGTGGGAGGATGTCCCTGAAGGGGACCTTGCGTGGGAGCTTGGAGGGGGAGGTCCTCCCCAGCCAGCAATGGGCCCTCGTGGCCAAAAAGGACAATGATCTCCTGGAGAGCACTAAGAGGAGTGTGGCCAACAGGGTGAGGGAGGGTCTCCTACCTCTTTGTTCTGCACTGGCGAGGCCCCAGCTGCAGTCCTGGGTCCAGTCCTGGGTTCCCAAATCCAAGAGAGAGAGGAAACTGCTGGAGAGAGTCCCACAGAGAGCCGTGGAGATGCTGAGGGGCCTGGAGCAGCTCTGGGAGGAGCAAAGGCTGAGAGACTCGGGGCTGAGAGCCTGCAGAAGAGCAGCCCCAGAGGGGAGCTGAGCAGTGCTCAGCAAGAGCTGAAGGAGCTGTGGGGAACAAGAGGCTGGGGCCAGGCTCTGCTCAGTGGTGCCCAGGAACAGGGCAATGAGCACAAATTGAAATCCAGGAGGTTCCCTCTGAAGAGGAGGAGAAAGTTGTTTGGTGTGAGGGTGCTGGAGGCCTGGAGCAGGCTGCCCAGAGAGGCTGTGGAGTCTCCTTGTGTGCAGAGCTGCCAACCCCTCCTGGGCATTGTGCTGCTGGGCAAGCTGCTGGGGGTGCCCTGCTGGAGCAGGGGGGTTGGAGTGGCTGAGCTCCAGGGCTCCCTTCCAACCCCCAGCATGCTGGGATTCCATGTGCCCTGGAGAAGGGGCACCCAAAGTGCCACCCTACATCAAGAGGTGAAAACCCTTTGGCTGCTGCCCAGGCTGGCACCTGGGGAAGTACTGAAGAGCTTTTTAAAAATTTATTTATAAATAGAACCATAAAATTACCAGTAGTGTACATCAGTCACCAGAAATAACATTTAAAAAATAAACAAAACCAAACCAAAATACAAACAAAAACCAGAAAGAACCTGCAGAGAAATCAGGATCTGTGGAGGCTGCGGCCGAGGGCGGCAGCGCCAGGGACGGGCACAGAGTGCAAAGGCAGCAGGGCGATGCCACCAGGCAATCACATCACACAGCACTGGCTGCAGGGCTGGGGGGGACACAGGGCAGGGCCAGTGGGCACCTGGGGTGGTGCCACCCAGGCCAGAGGGAGCAAGGGTAAGGCTGGGCAGGTGGGCACAGGTGCTGGGAGCTGTGGAATGGGGCGGCTGGGGAGGGCTCAGCTCCTCTTGGCACCCGCTGGGTTTGGCACTGGGAAGGTGCTGGTCGCTGTGGTGTGGCTCCAGTGTGGGGTGTGGAGGGGGTGCAGAGCCCTCGGTGCAGGGCTGGGATGATGCAGAAAATCCATTCTGGCCTTGTGAGCTGCAGAGGAGCCTGGGTGCCAACCTCCAGCTCCTGGGTTTCTCTCCAAAACGTCCTTCAGCAGGGCTGGCCAAAGGCTGGTGGCACAAAGGTGGCTCCAGTCTGCAGCCACAGGGCTGCCACTGGCACGTGAGGTTGGCTTTTCTCCAGTGGGCCACGGCTAAGGGTTGGCTTGTGCTGGGTGCCAGCCCTGGGACTGGCTGGGATGCCCCAGGCTGGCATATAGAGGGGGGTTTTGAGGGGGCAAGGTGCAAAAGGCACAGACTGGTTTCCATGTGTCACCTTGACAGGCTGGCTGGAGTGGGGTGAGGGATGCTGAACTTTGCTGCTTGGGGACAGCTTTGAGCCCTTGGCCAAATCTGTGGCATGGGATTGTGCAAAACCCTCCCCCACAACCCTGGAATGGGCTTCCCTGTTCACGAGTGGGTAAACAAAGGCATTGCAGTAAAAATACCATCACCCTGGCACAGCGTGGGCCTGGCTGGAGACCTCCCCCCCGGCAAAGCTGGATCTTGGCTGATTCCTTCCTGACCCACGCTGAGCCTCGGAGGGACGTGAGAGCCACCCCTGGTGATGTGTGGTGCAGACCTCGTTAGCCACTTGCTGGTGGCAGGAGGAAATTTTAAGAGCTAGGGTGGAGGACAAGCTGCAAGTGGTTGGGCTGAGGCTGGTTTTACTTCTTGCCCAGCTTCTGCTGAGGGCATCCCATGGCCATAAGGGCACAGGAGGAGATAAGGCAGCCAGGGGTCCAGGTCACAGCGAGCTCATGGCGGGGTGGGGGCGAACCCAGCTGATTTCCCTCTTGATCCCTTGGGCCAGGCTGTGGCTTGGATGTTTCTGTCGATTCTTAAATCCCTCTGGCAGGGGGAGAGAAGGGACTTGGAGTCCTCCCCTGTCAGGGCAGGGACCGCTGGGCTCACCGTGGTGGTGCAGGGCCAAGGAGGAGGCAGTGCCAGAGCTGCCATGGCCAGGGGCGGGCTGGGGGCAGGGTGGGCTGTTAGTGAAGGGTGATTTTGGTGGGGTGCTGGCTGTGACCAGGTGTGTGTGTGGGGGGGGTGTGGGTAGGATCCTTCCTGAGGCACTACAGCAGCTGAAGGACCAGAGAAGTGGATGTGCAGCTGGCGGCAGGAGGTGGCTCCTTGATCCCATGGCACCCTGGAGATCAGCACTGACCAGAGGAAGGTTGAGGAGGTGCGAGAGCA
>VWYK01033376.1:0-15863 GCA_013399775.1 Semnornis frantzii | reverse complement strand
GTCTCCCCTCAGCCTCCCTTTCTCCAGACTAAACAATCCCAGTTCCATCAGCTGCCCCTTGCAAGGCTTATCCTGCAGACCTTTCCCCAGCTTCATTACCCTTCTCTGCACATGCTTCAACAACTCACTGTCCTTCTTGTAGTGAGGGTCACAAAACTGAACCTGGTATTCGAGGTGCAGCCTCACCGGGGCTGAGTTTAGAGGATTGATCACTGTCCTTCTCCTGCTGTCCATACCATTCCTGCTACAGGCCAGGATGCTGTTGACTTTCTTGACCACCTGAGCACACTGCTGGCTCATGTTCAGTTGGCAAAACCAAAACAAATGGTAGGCTTTGGAATGGACCTGTGGAGATCATCTAGTTGAAACCATTACTTTGAAACGAAACTCACTTCAGGTAGCATAGGAGTGTATTTTGTGATCCAAAACAGGCCTTGCCACCACCTGTCCTTCTCTGGAACCTGAGGAAAAAGTCAGCAGTGTTCCAGTGTGCTGGTGCTCACTGTGAGTCTGCACTCTGAGTTTGTTAGACCGGTTTTGCATCGTGGTGGAAGAGAATAAATGTAGGTTCTACCTGCTTTGGTGTGCGGTTGCTCCTAACACTATGCCACAACAACTTCCCTCTGTGTGGCATGTTACTCTTTGGAAAAGTGGCTGCCGAATTTGTCTTAAAATCATGGAAAAGGCAACAACAACAAAACAAACAAAACCACCAACAGACTAAGGAAAAGGCTGATTTTTTGTGTCGAAAGGAATGTGAGAATTGTTCTGGTCAATTATACTGGGATGCATTGCTGTTTTAATGAGGTTCATTAATGTTCCTCTTGGATGTGATGCCCAACTGTCTTGGTTCTGAGCTTGGGTGTGCTGAGTACCTTGCTGACGAGAAAGTGAGCACCACTGAGACTGATACCCTGTTGGATGTGATGGTCCAAACTGGGGTAGAAGAACCTCTCTCCATCAGTTTTGAGCCAAGACTGTACAGTGTCTGCTCAGCGCTTTAAACCAGCCAGAATTTGTGGTCTCCACAAAGACTCTAAGGAAGAGGGGGGAAAAGCAATCCTTTGAACCCCAGAATATTTTGTGAAGGTATAATAATGGCAGCAGTGTTTGGGAACACTGAATCCTGGAAGGATTGAATGGGAATGGGAAACTTGATTGTATGCAGTAACTGGGAATTTTTTTAGGTGATGAACTCCTTTTGACCTTAACCCTTGTACCTACATCTGAATATCTGTACAAATAGATGTACACACTCATTTAAAGAACATAAGAGTATGTATATTTTACGCAAATTCCATCATTATGAATGATTTCTGAACTTTGTTACTTATGTGCTTCTTCCAGTCTTCAAGTGATTCGTCTGAGACTATATGCATAATATGCATTCTCTTGTGCTTCAACAGTCAGATAACATGTACTCACAGAGAAGTGAAATGAGACTACAGAAAGCAGTCTGTACCTTCTATTTTTATTCATAATTTGTGGTCAGAGCAAAGCAGAATCTGGTTTTTGTTTCATGTTTAAGCAAATGGCAGATTTAAATGGAAAATAATAATCACCCTGTGATGGTTTATTAAACTGAGGGAGAAAAATCTGTAAATCCTTAGAAGACCTGAAATCTGGCTGGTCTCTCTAGCTGTGAGGAGTAGCTTGCAGAAGAAATCATCAGATACTGCAGCCACTTGTTCTTGCTGCCGCAAAGTGCTGCTCTTGTCTCTGGCCTGGATGGAAAATCATTAGTTAGCAATTATATCTCTCACTGCAGAGCACAATAATCAATGTTTGTTGATCCACATTATACATACATAAATCAGTGTAAAAGGAGGGTAGAGGACATTTATTTGCAGTCTGTTTATTTTACAGTTCTTCACAGGTAATCCACAAGCAGACGACTTCTGCCAAGGCTGAAAGAGTCTATTGGTCTTTCTGAAGACTTTGCTTATCATTAATAGAAAGCAGCATGTGTACATCCTGCAAACTCATTTCCTTATTTAAAGTGAGCATCCTTCCTTTACTGAGATATGCTTCCTCTCAATCCAGGAGCAAGGATGAAGCCTTTGTAAGCCCTTAAAGGCACATCCCTTCCAAATGACCTTTTGTCCCATGCTGGTGCAGTGCATTGTTTAGTCGACTCCCTGTGCAGTGCAGCAACATGAGATGTCTTTGGAAATGAAGACTAATTTTTTTCTTTGCTGATTAAATTTGGAAACGTGTCACATTTTCTGATTATGAAGTACAAATGAAAGCTTGGTTGAGCATGGTGTGCTTTTTGGTAGCCTGGATTGAGCTCTAGGGAGCAACCGAGTGGGGTTTATTCACGCCACTCTCAAAGGACAGTTGTTTCCTTTGAGCAGAGTTTTGCCCTATAGATTTGTAATTCCTTCATACAAATGCCTTGGTCCATGAGACCTCAGATTGTCTGTGTATATTAAACATGACACAGAATTATAGGTCTATACCTTTTCAGTATATAAGCATGAACATATATAGTCAAGTACTCCTACAACAGTTGCCTTGAACCTTCAAATGCATCTTCCTGTATTTCCATGGGTTTACTTTTTGGTTACATATTGCTTTTTTGATTCAAGTTTAACAGAAAATCACTCTTTCTGTGAACTGTTTCTGCTTGGTTTTCCTGGAAATATCACAGATCACTTGTGGAAGAGGTGCCACATGCACAGATACTGATTTGTAGCATTATTGAATTAATTGGATAGAAGTTATCTTGGAAATAGTCTCTCTTGAATGACAGAGTATTTCACTAACCAGAGATTAAATGAAAACTTGTTAACTCTGTTGAGTAGTTTTCCTGTTTTGGTTTGTGGATTTGTTGAGTTTATTTAGATTTTCAGCCCCAGTTTATCCTATGGGATGTATCAACAGGCAATTGGTAAATGCTTTTCTTTTCACCGGAGTTGTTTTGTGACCAACCTGTTTATGACAAAACCTATGGCAGCTTTCTCGAGTGACAATGATACAGCTTCTGTATATGTGGTTTGGAAATTATGTTTATAAACAGGTGGTTGGTGTGGGTAAGTTACTGGTGAGATTGTTACTTGGCTGCAGGCAGTGCAGACTTCTGTGAAGAAGCAGGGCTGGTTTTGTTCTGGAGTCCATTAAGATGCCAGCAGCAAAGGAAATGCATGTGTCCTTTTGTCTTCACCCCTCAGAAAGGTCCTTTTGTCTATGTTTTACTGTACAGTATTGCATTTCATGCTCGAGGTCTTGTTAGCAAACCTGAGAGCTAGACTTCCATGTGGTGGATGATCTGAGTCACAAATCATGAAACATGATTTATGATAAGATTAGACAGCAGCTTCTAACTGGGAGGAGATACAACCTGAAAACAAAGGATGATGTAGCTGACTTCCAATGCTCAAATGAATTTGGGTTAACACATATAGGAGATCTTTCCAGCAACGTTTTCCTTTGTAGTGAACTCAAACTGATTAGTATCTGAGTCAAATCTGGCTATACGTGATTTCCAGACTTCCCTTAATGAATGTGAGTTCTCCCTGGGGAGGTTCTTCTGTAAGCGATAAGGCTGATTTTGAATGTTTATTCCTAAATCTAAGACACTTCTGGTCTGGTCTGCATCTTATGTTTTTATGTTTTTGAAGCGAAAGAATGAAAAGCGGAAAGAGGGAGGAGGGAATCCTGTGCTTGGATCCCGTCTTTGGCTGGCTTCTCTCAGATTCAACCAGCAGGAAAAGAGAAGTGAAAATGAGTGGTAGTAAAACATGTATTCCTTTGTCATCTTTGTTATTTGCAGTGCTGATGGAAGTAAAATATTTTTAGATGATCACATTATTTATGTTCTGTACCTCTTTTCTAAGTGTATTTCTGACTGTATTTTAGTTAGAGACACAGCTGTCTTGCCTTGGGCAAAAGGATGCTCCTCCTTCTAATGGCTTTTGTGGTGTCTTTAACCATATCAACTGATTTAGTGACTATGCCCAAAAGTTAAATGTTTGGTGTTGCAGGTTTGCTGCTGCTAACAGCACAGAAAAGCAGGCTGTGCTTGAACAGCTAAATTATGGCTGTGAAGTTTTTGTAAGAAAAGAGTGAAATGGAAGGATAAAGGAACATGGCTTTATGATGTGAAGTGAGGTTTGCAAGGTTGGGAGCAGGAATACCTTAAATTGCTTACATGTTTGAATTGGGATTGTTCAGAACAGACATTAAAAAGATCATTAACCTCAAAGATATCTCCTTTAAACCACATTTCTGTCTGTTTTGATTAGCATGTTGGTGATTACAGATGCTCCTCTCTGCTACTGCTGTAGCAGGATAGTTCTTTCTGTGTACTAAAGGAAGAGAAGCTGCATTCTGCTGAAACGCTTCAGAGCAGAGGTTATAAATAGACTGTGACAGCCACAAGCTGGGTCCACTGCCTCTGTCATGGCTCTTTCCAAATACTTTAAAACAAATGATTCATCAAATAAGGAACACTAAATGAAGAAATCTGCCAATTTGTAGAATTTGACTCCTAATCAGAGCAAGGCAACAGGATGTTGAGTTCCTGCCCTGCACCTGATTAAAGCCAAATACACCAGGAGCAGCTGGGAACCAGAGGAAGCGCCAAGATCTTCTCAGCTGGGGGTAGGACAGCAAAAGAATTTTTTAATCCCCTCCACCTTTGTTGTTCTGTTTTCCTGACTCTTTGACAGATAAGCACTTATTTCCTCTAGTATTTGGAGCCCTTAGACACCACGTACTACATACAGAACGTAAGGGAAAGCCATATGTGTGCACCCGGCACATCTTGGTCACAATGTTACTCAGCATTCCTCATCACTATAGTGTAGCCAAATCACTTATTTACAGACTCTGGTCATACAGGTGCCAAATTCCCTAAGTTCTGCCCACCCATCTTCAACAAGTCCAAAGCTTGTAGGAGCAGTGTGGAGACCTATATGCATTTTCCGTCTGGATCACCATGGTGGCTTTCACCACTGCTGCTCGCACGGAGCCCCTCTGTGAATGTGCTTTGTTTTTTTCTTTCTTCTTTTTGTGGAAACACAGAAAAAAATGTGAAACTTCTGTCAGTGTTTTCTTCGTGTGTTCTAGAAACCATAAACCTCCACAGCTTTCTAATGCTTCAGAGTACACACATGCCTTCAAATAAGTGTTAAGCAGTTATTTTTCCCCAAGCAGTTATAGAATGTGTTGCAGATTACAACCCAACACACAAAGTAAGTGTCCTGTACCGTGTGCTGTGGATACAGTCACAGTTATAAAGTGGTTTACTGCTTAAAATACAGGAATTACTTCAGTGTCAGAAATCTTCCAAGAACTTTTATGACAAAGCTCCTTCTTTAACATTTCTTGAAGTAACTTCTTATGTGATTTCTCCTGGGCTTTTTGCACTAGTATCACAAAGCTGCTTTATGCATGTGCTGCTTCATGTCGATAGCATGGGCAGTTTGCTCAGGCAGTCCTTGGGACTGGTCCAACAAGTGATGAGGCTGGGGACAAGACTGCTTTTGGCTTTCTCAAGCTCGTCCTGTGAGCACTGTGTGCCATGGCATCACCGCCTGGTACCTTTCTGCCTCAGCATCAGTGCTGCCAGAGGAATGACCATCACTTTAATGCTTCAGGAAAGCAGAGAATGCAGAAAAAAAAAATAACATTTTGATTTTCAAGTTGTCCCTGAAACACTTTTCCAGCATCTTGAAATAAAGGAAAACTTGCCCGAAGATGTCTCAACCTGCATCCACTTTTCATCTTTCTTGTCCTTACTGAAGCTTTCAGACTTTCCATTCCTACACCTCCATTTGTTCTTCAGATTCCCAGATTAGTGTTTGTGACAATTGGTGTTACCAGTGTACCCAACATGAATACTGTGATGGTTGCCAGCTTACCGTGGCATTGTGAGAATGGCTGCAGCCAACATTTCTACCCTCCAGGGGTGTCTATTTCAGATCTGAGTATATGTCAACCAAAGCAGTGTGTCTGTACATTAAGTGGTACATGTATAAAGAATGGGAAACCCAAGAGGCTCTGCTGATAACGAGGACAGAAGGACATTGCTATAAACTTGGACAATAAAATAGGAACTGCAGGTACTTTATGGTCCACTTCCAAGTTTTCTGGGAGGATGCAGAATTCTGGTAGAGGCTTGGAATGTGGCTGGGGCTGTGGTGACCTTCATGTGGTGTTCCAATGATGGAGCAGTGTTCAGGTGCCTGTCCTGAACCATGATGCTACACATACAGAGAGGGCTTCGCCCCTCAAAGAGAGGTGAAATGGATTCTGAACAAACAGGTATCGCTTGAGGACATGTTTCAGTGTTTAGCAGGTATTGTTCTGGTCTTTATGACTTTTAGTACCTGTTAGAAAACAGCAAATTATTCCCTTTTCCCTTTGTTAGAGTACAACCTGGCTTACCTATTAATTTGTAATGAGCTTTCCTAATATAGGTTAGGAATCTCTTTATCTTATTGTCCACAGAGAACAATGCAACAAGTTGTACTTATGTAGACTAAGTTAAAACGTTAGGAGCAATTAGACTCCTAGTCATCACATAATGTGTTTTCCCTGTCTTGCAGTGCTAAAAAAAGGTGCTCAAGTGTATCAAGAGATGCACTCGTTTTCTCTGAGCTAGTGGAGCTTACCTGCTGCTATTTTGGAGCACACAATCATCCTATATTCTTAGGTGTATCTATATTTAAAGCTCAGAGCAGATGTTGGATATGGACACAGCTTGGATGTGAAATTTGTATGCCAAGTTTAATTTTAATTTTTTTTATTGCCTTCCCAATTTCGTTAGTAGAAGGAGATTGTTCTCAGAAGAAAATGCTATAGTAGAGGTTAATTGTCCTGTATGGAAGTGGTATTTTTGAAGAAGAAGCTGCAAAATCTGTGAATATGTTTATTAAAGATGATGTAGTTTAAGTGGTTCCGTAGTTAGTCTGTGTTTTTCAGTGCTTGTCATGGTTTGCAAACATTGCTGTTATCAGCAGACTTGTTCTCCTGTTTAACTTGAGAAAAGGTTTGGAAAAAATGATGTGTGATACCATAAAAAAAAAAATAATGTTAGCAGAAATTCTTTAACTTATGACAGAATGTGACAAATGGGTCGTTTGAGGGGTGCTGGGGTGCACACATACATATGTACATATAGGTGTGTGTACGTGTCTGTACGTTATTCACAGGGTTTGTTTTACCACATAGCCCAAAGGTGCTGTGCTGTTACTTTCAGTAAGTCAGAATCAAGCCCCTCTGTGCTTAGTCATATGTACAAAACAAGAACTTTAATGCTTTCTGGCCATCTTTCAGGCATTCCAGTGTGTACTTCATTCGTGTTCTCCAGATCCCTTCATGCCAGAGAGATAATGCCAACAAGGAGAAAACAATATCTTTATGATTTCTCTCCTACTATGCTTAGTCCCATAACGAGCCAAATACCTTATTTTCCATTTTCCCAACAAACCCAGATAGCTAGCTCTGTTTTGGAGGGCTTTTTCACAGAATCACAGAATTAACCAGATTGAAAAAGACCTTTGAGACCACTGAGTCCAACCTATCACCTAACACCTTCTAATTAACTAAAACATGGCACTAAGTGCCTCATCCAGTCTCCTTTTAACCACCTCCAGGGATGGTGACTCCACCACCTCCCGGGGCAGCCCATTCCAATGCCAATCACTCTTGCTGGGAAGAACTTCTTCGAAACATCCAACCTCAACCTGCTCTTGCACAGCTTGAGGCTGTGTTCTCTTGCTCTGTCACTAGTTGCCTGGGACAAGAGACCAAGCCCCACCTGGCTACAACCTCCTTTCAGGTAGTAGTAGAGAGCAATAAGGTCTGCCCTGAGCCTCCTCTTCTCTGGGCTCTTTCTCCCTTTAACTCAGAAAATAAGGGCATCTAGTGATACTTTCAAACACTGTTGTTGTTGTTTTGGACAGAGGGCTGGTAAATCACTAAACTGTTATAATGAAGGTATCAAAAGTCTATCCCGTAATGCCTGAAGAGATAGGGTTGCAGTAGAACTAATGCAAACGGTAGGAGGAACTCGTCAGAGCATGTGAAAGGTGTCTTGTGCTTTGGAAAACCTTGCATTTGCTTTCAAGTTACTATTGGTTCTCTAATGAAGTACTCCTGCAGTGTAAAACTCTTTCCAGTGTGTTCCCCTCTGCAGATTGAACCGGAACGGACACAGCAGAATTGTCCTAAACTGTAGTAAAACTTAAGTTGCTTAATCAGAATTTAGAGTAGATTTAGTGAATGTTTTGGTTGTGTAAGGCATTGCAGCATCCAATGAATTCCAGTCCTATTCATCCACTTGGGTTGTTTCTGCCTCTGAAAAGAGGAATTTTGTGGTGTGACACAAGAGGTTAAGTGCAGGAGCATAACTTTGAGATACAAGCCTAAGAGGATGGCTCATCTTGTCTACTTCATCTTTGAAAAGGGTGGCTTTTTAACCCTGCTTTCATTTTGGATCAGCGCGAGTGAGGTCCTTAATTCAGTAAAGATGTGAATGAAGGTAAATGCAAAATTGCAGCTTCGTCTGACAAATCAGCTCCAGAGGTTTGAAAGTGCATCTGTTTGTGAGTGATTAGCTGAAGCCAGCAGAGCCAGGAAGAGAGGTTAGCCCGATGCAGCTGGCTGTGCTGGGGTCTCATTCCTGTCCCTTTTGTCTTTCTGGGAGGCAGAGCAAGGGCTCAGCTCTCTCACAGCTTGTGTGGCACAGCAGCCAGGAGATCTCTGGTACTGACAGTGACGTGCTCAAGGCCACTGCCACAAGACAGTTATGCCCCCCCGGACCTTGGGCTTCTCACCCACAGTTGTGTGAGCCACTGCTGCTGTGCATGTACCTAGGGTCCTGAGTTGACACAGTTTACTGAGATTTTCCAGGTACCAGTGTCTTTAACCCACAGGAGCTGCCTTTTAAGTGGATCTGATCTGTCCACAGATCTAAAAGACAAATACATTTCCCAACAAACCATTTAATTTGAAACCACAAGAAAATGCCACTGCCAGTTAGCTAGTTTCCCTTATGAAAACCCCAGAGAAACAACGCTGGTGGTTTCTGTACCCAGACATTCCACTCCCCACACCCACACCCAGAAAACCTTATTTTATTAAATCTTTATTATTTAAAGGTGAGTGCTGAGGAATCATCAGCTGTCTGTCTGAAGGCTTCCTGATCACATCAAAGATACTACTTACTAGAAATAAGGCAGAATTACAATAATGAGACATTTATTATTCCTATTATTTGATATTCCTATTATTTGATATTCCTATTATTTGACATTCCTATTATTTGACATTCCTATTATTTGGCGTTCCTATTATTTGGCGTTCTTATTTATTTGATGTTCCTATTATTTGATGTTCCTATTATTTGATGTTCCTATTATTTGATGTTCCTATTATTTGATGTTCCTATTATTTGATGTTCCTATTATTTGATGTTCCTATTTATTTGGTATTCCTTCCTTCTCACATACTCTGTTATTTCTATGATCATATTATCACACTTCCAATATGTTGGGAAGAGGCAACTACTCGGAGGAAAGATAAAAGTGATTTTTCTGGGCTGTAGAACAGCCTCCCCTAGTCAGTGACTTTAGGGGACCACTGGAGTTACCTCCTTAACTATGTGATTCTACTCACACATGGAATAAGATGCCTGGTATTACAGAGTGTTTAACCTTGCAGGCTATTATGTGGTTATGTGCTGAAAGCTGAAGTTAAACAAATTCAACCTGGAGAGGAGGTGCAAATTTTTTTAAATTAGGACAATTAGCCTTTGAGTGGCTTAGCAAAGGATGTGGAAGAGTCTCCATGGCTTGCAGTCTTTAAATCAAGATTGGATGCCTGCCTAGGAGATATAAATGACTACCAGCTATTTATATAGCTTGGTACAGACTCCCTGAGTCATATGGCCTGTATTATGCAGGAGTTTTTATACTAGAAAAAGGAGTTTTCAGTAGTATTAGCTGGCTGTGTGGAGCTGTGAAAATAGAAATAACAACAAAAAAATGCATTCCTTGTCCTTGAGTGATTGTGTTTTCCTTGGATTTATGTATGTGTCTGACAAAGTAGCTGATGGTTCTGATAATATCAGCTCTTGGGTTTGATGTTTCATTTTATATGAAATTAAACAGTTATTGATGTTTCTGGTTTTGCTTGTAGATTCTCAACGCTAAAGCATTTGAACTATAAACACTGTCAGAGTGTTTAACAACAAACAAACCAAAACAAAAGCAAAACCCCTGCCTCCTTTTGAAATGAAAATAAAAATTCAAATAGTATCTCCAAAATTCTATATGGACAAATCAAACCAGAAAACTCATTCTGTATTTGCTTGCATGGTTTAGAAAGACTGAATTAGCTGCACTGTGTATATGTGGCATCTTAATCTATGGATTCCACACCTGTGCATCTGTGTAAAGACAAAAACACATCTTAAGATGTTTCAGCTGAAAGCAGGAGGTAGAAATCACCTGGTTTGTTTCCAGGTAGTGGTAGAAAGCAAATTGTCTGAAAATGTAAAAACCTACAGAGGTCTCTCTGGATTTAAAAAAACTATTATTCTGATATTCCCAAGATTACAAACATCTTTAAAAGGAAAGAGTTGGCCTCATGTTTTAGTTACAGGCAAAGTAATTCCACTGGAAATTTTTAAAAATTAACTTCTCTGAAGACAGGATTTCCACAAGGACTTTGCTGTATTTTATGTGTCTTCAGCCATCTGTAACAGCTTCATCTTGCGGTATTCCAGGAGTAGGGTGGTGGGAGAGTCCTGGTGACAGCAATGCTAGTGCGGTAAGCGTGATGCTTTTTTCCCATTCAGTTTATGCTGGCAGTCTTGCAAGAGGAGAACAGCAAATCTAAATCAGCTACTGTAGCACTGAGCTTGGTGAATGTACTTTGATGTCACCTCCGTGTTATGTCTTTTGTCAGTTAATAATGAGATGGGTAATAAAAAGAAGAGTAGGATTGTGCCTAACTTTTGCTGTGCTTTGTTTTCCAGTGTGACACCATTAGGGCTGGTAGAAGTGGTAAAAACTGGCAGGAACTGTAGCTGGGCAGTGGAACTCCAGAAGGGATGAGGAGACCTCAGTTTAGAACCAGCTGTGGTCTGCAGGGTCTGTGGAGTCGCCAATAACACAGGATAGATGAACGGAACCTGGGGTGCTGGTTGACAGACAGCTGAACATGAGCCAGCAGTGTGCTCAGGTAGCCAAGAAGGCCAACAGCATC
Organism: Semnornis frantzii; assembly: GCA_013399775.1. Taxonomy (NCBI): domain Eukaryota; kingdom Metazoa; phylum Chordata; class Aves; order Piciformes; family Ramphastidae; genus Semnornis; species Semnornis frantzii. The sequence goes on along the minus strand of VWYK01033376.1, from coordinate 4,643 downwards.
CTGGCCTGTATCAGGAATGGTGTCACAGGAATAGGGAAGTGATTGGCACCCTGTACTCGGCACTGGTGAGATCAAACCTCAGATACTGGTTCAATTTCAGGACTGTTACTACAAGAAAGCATTTCTGGAGGACATCCAGAGAATGACAGCGAAGCTGCTGAAGGGGCTGGAGAACAAGTTGTATGAGCGGCAGCTGAGGGAACTGGACTTGTTTAGTCTGGAGAAAAGGAGGCTGAGGGGAGATCCTTGCTCTCTATAAATCCCTGAAAGGAGGTTGGTGCCAGGTGGACATCAGTCTCTTCTCCTTAGTATTACATGATAGAACAAGAGAAAATGGCCTCAAGTTACAATTTCTTTACTAAAAGAGTGGTCAGGTGGAGTCACTGTTCCTGGAGGTGTTGAAAACAGGAAGGTGGTGGAGTCACTATCCCTGAAGGTGTTCAAAAAACATGTAGACAGGGCACTTCAGGACATGGTTTAATGGCCATGGTGCTGTTAGGGCAATGGCTGGACTTGGCGATGTTAAGTTTTTACAACCAAAGTGATTCTGTGTGACCCACAACGAAACCCTTCACCTAATTCCTCACAGGGGTCTCAAGTGCATCAGTCCTGCATTCTTAAAAGGTTAAGGCAGGGAATAGTTTATTATCACCAAGGCCTGTTGAACATTGATTACTGAGTTCCCTCCATGTGGACCATATTTTAAAATATGCTCTGCAGGCTTAGTCTGAGAGTAGGGTAAAAGCCCTGGGGGCTTAAATTTTAATGCAGACACTTGTACAGCTGGAACACAATAGGCTGCCAGGAGAGAGCAGTGTGGAACGATGCAATGCTCTTTGTTTCCCCTCTTGGGGCCTGAAAATATAGGAAAAGCTGTTCTGTATGGCATGGGTGGGGGAAAGTTATATGGAGTTTACCCTTTTCACACCTACTAATAAATCCCATGCTAGAGTCCTTGCTAGAACCCTCTCCAGGGTTGATGCTGCAGTTTTGAGCAGGTGATGGTTCTCCTTAGGCTAGTTGGGGAGTTCCTAAATCAGCATGCAATTAATGGCTGATTCAGTGTGTGCATTGGTACTGTTACATAACCTCCAGAAAGTGTTCCTGCTGCTTGTGGAGCTGTATGCTTCCTCAGCACACTTCTTCATGAACAGGATTCTTCCTCTCACCACCACAAAGCTCAAAGCTCTGCATTTCTGAGTCACAGCTGGCAGTGTTCTGTCAGTGCACAGAGCTGGTCGTGTGCCCAGCCAGCTTTGTGAACATCCAGGTCTGCCAAAACATGATCTAATGGCTCCAGGTTTTGGATCCATATGTACCAATTTCTTTAACTGGGGATGGAGGGTAGTGGGTTTAGGAGAGCAGGTAACAGTGGTCGTTTGAAAGTGCAGAACCAGGCCAAATGCATGTTTCAGCTATTTTGATTGCATGTGATGTCGCCACAGCAACTGTAAGCATACCATGGTTTGAGTGATTGTATTCCTCCTTAAAAAGGTGAAGTCTTGTAAACTTGGACCCCCACCCCAGCTGCATTTTCCACCAAGATGAGACCTTGTGTCCGTGGGGGATGTCTCAGCTTTGCTGAATCTGTGTATGCAGCTGAGGTTCAAAACTAGCTCTGGTTGACTTGCATAATTTATTTGTTTTTTCAGTAAAAGCCTGCTGATACAGACAGAGAATGAACAAGATAGATTGGAAATTTTAGAGGAATTTGAGTCTGTTGATCTATTATTCTGCACCATGTCACATGAGTGTAGACTTTTTAAGAGGACTTAGTCTGGGCAATTTACCGAATGGATTTGGAGCTAGTTGTCAAAGATAGTATCTGCAGCTTTTTGTTCCAAAAATAAAAAGGTTACTTCAGATTGCAAAAGAGAGGAGCTGAAATGTGTTTTGATAGATCCTAAATGGAGCTTTTGAGGTTTGAAATATTTGAAATATTTTGAAATATTCGAAATAACTTTGCACTAATTTGCAGGAATGTTACAAATAAATTCCAAAGTTCAATTTTAAATGGATTTATATTTTGGTATGGTTTTGAAGGTGACATGATTTAGGTTGGTCATTAGGAAGAAGTTCTTTACTTTGAAACACTGAAACAGGTTGTCCAAGGAGGTGGTGGAAGACACACCCTTGGAGACCTTCAGTTCTCGATGGAGCTTTGAGCAATGTGATCTAGTTGGGAATATATCTGCTTACTCCAGTGGGGTTGGACTCCCTACCTAGAGGTCCCTTCCAATGCAGTGCATTCTATGATTCTATGAAATGAAATTATAACCCCCAAATTCCTGTATGCAACAGGTTTCTGTGGCATTCAAGACCAAAGCAGTAAGGTGAGAGAGAAAAGAATGCTGGTGAGCAGCTCATCAGTTTCTCTGCATGTGGCCTTTCTCCTTACTGAGCAAACAGGACCTCAGACCTGCCAGCTGTGAGATGTTCAGTTCATCTTTGCCATGGAGTACATTGCGGTTTTGTCCTCTGTCAGCCCGAGCTGTGAGCAGATGATGGATGAACTGTAGACTCATTGTGTTAGAAATACCAATTTACTTTTGAAAGCTCAACTCCTCCCTAACACAGCAGTCGGCCCTCCTGTAACAATAAGAGAGTCATGGTGAAATCGTAGTTCAGCTACAGTGAAAGGCTTCATTCAAAGGTTAGATGAATAGCAAGGGGAAATGTGAGAAAAATGGTGTGACAGCTAAAAACTTGCTGTTATCCCTGCTTCCCTTGTCCTGAAATGTACACTTGATATATGTTTAAAGTTAAGTGAGAATTCCCAACACATCATTTTCAGCTGAGAGAGGTTTTGAAGCTTGCAATCTGACTTGTGGATTTGAATCAGATAAAGAACTAATTTGAACTAAAGCTTGCATTGTTTAAGATATTAATTTTGGAGCAGTTGTCATGTCTCATCTGTTCTTAAAACAGAATGAATTTTGCCATTTCTGGAAGCAAACAATATTTGTAACAGAATTCTGTAGTACAGTATGTATTTGCTATACTGTGTGCTGGAGTCATAGAATCAAAGAGTGGTTTGGGTTGGAAGGGTCCTTTAAAGGTCATCTACTGGGACCCCCACCCATCCCTCCCACTCCCCACAGTCAGCAGGGCCATCTTCAACTAAAGTAGATTGCTCAGGGCCCTATCCAACCTGACTTGGAGTGTTTCCAAGGATGAGGCTTCTGACACCTCTCTGGGCAGTCTGGGCCAGTGTCTCACCACCTTCAGTGTCAAAAAATTCTTCCTTGTATCTAGTCTAAATTTCTCTCTTCTAATTTAAAGCCATTTGCCCTGTTGCACCAGACCCTGCTGAAAATGCTGTTTCCATCTTTCTTATAGTTCCCCCCTATTAAATTTTGTCTTCACAGACAATTTTATGGGCACCCTAGGTTTTAGATGCTGAATGTTATACAAATATATTAATGGAATGGAGTTTGCATGCAGAATTTCGTGGGAAGTTCCAGCTTCACTAGTGTCAATGGTTGTTCAATGCTGATGAGAACTAAAGTCATGGAGTGGTGTAGGGGTTCTAGGTCTGTAATTTTGGTGTGGTATCTAATTAGTTCCTATACCTGCATATGGTAAGCTCTTGTGATGAGATGTGGCACAGGATTGCTTTCTACTGGCAGGGAGCGACTATTGTCAGTTTGATGTAGTGAATCGAGTATGTGCCCCGAGGAAGAAAATGCATCATTGATTTCCTCATTCTACAGGATAAAAATCTCTTGTAAATATGTTATTAGGCTGGCACACTTCTATACTTTACCACTATAGTAGCTGTTTTCTCCATAAATTTGGCAAGCTTACAGCATAACAAAATATGGCTGCACCTTCAACCATACTCTGAAGATGTGAGTAGATAGCAGAGTTTGAGATCGATGTGTGCTAGATAAGTCTATTTACCTGAAACTAAGGATTACCTGCAGAGCCAGTATAGCTCAGAAAGTTTAAATAGTTTGTTTCTCACATTTTTTAACACTTCCTAATGTTATCCACTGAATTCTTTAGGAAGAGGTCAGAGTTTTACAAGAGAATTACACAAAGTTCAGTGCTCTCTAATGATATGTTTCAGCACTACAATCAGGAAAAAAAAGATGTAGTTACTGTATGCAGGTAGTATTGTCAAATGGTGCTGCAGGTTTAAGGGCAGCATGGTTTATGCAAATTTTCTGAGCAAGAGCCTTTGCAGAATCAGGTTTAATCACACCATGTGTTGCAAATATTAATCCCACTGTTACATTAACTGGCAAATTTGAGTTGTGTATAGATGTGGCTGGTTTTGACTTGTATCGGTCTTGATGGCTTTTCTTTATCTCTTCTTTTCTTTTATCATACTGTCATGATGCATGACATGTTTTTATTCATGCTGTTAATTCAGAAAAAAATTATAACTCTTAACACTTTGATCTTAAAAGATTCAGTAATGTAAAATAACATTTTCCTCTTTTTCATAATCAGAACTACCCCTCTTTCCATTTGCTTTTTCTCCCACCCATCAGAGGAGCACAAGAGACAGCTCTCCAGGGTGTGGTGATCATGAGATAATCACAGCCCTGAGGGGTTTGAGACACTTGGGTGCATTTCATACCTTGTAGCTGTCCAAGGATGAGATTTTCACACGAAGGCTCCACCCCACCATGTTT